>PVKB01005724.1:0-86471 GCA_004027205.1 Ctenodactylus gundi
CAGTGAGCGTCTCTGCCCACTCCTTTTTCAGAGGCTCACACCTTTTCTAGCTGACCTTTGCCCCTTTTTCTACCCTGTTATTCATATTGGGGCCATTTATGATATTATTTTTGTGGATTTCATAAGAGGGGCACCCATCTATAGTCCATCTTTTGTGCTTGGTCCATTTCACTGAGAATTATTGACAAAAGGTGGCCCCATTTTCATTCAGAAGCCTCATATATGTCTTTCTTTATGGCTGCATAATATTCCATTATGTATAGGTACCACATCTTTAACCATTCCTCTATGGGTGGACAAGTAGATGATTTGGTTTTTATTTTTGCAGTACTTGGGAGTGAACAGAGGGCCTTTGCGCTGAGCTATATCTCCAGCCATAGTTTAGTTTTGATTTCAAGGGCGTGGCTTATTTTTTATTTTGAGACAGAATCTTGCCAAGTTGCTAAGTTACCCAGGCAGGGCTCACACTTGCAATTATCCTGATCTGTATTCCAAACTGCTAGAATTACAGACCTGTGCCCACTGGGCCCACCTTTGAGACTTTTTTCAAATGAGACAGGCTCTTCTCTCCCCAAGTTCCAGGAGCAATTATTTCAGCCACAGGAAATTCAAGATTGACAGAAAGGAAGTTTTCACAGAGGCTATGGAGATGGAGGGCACAGAGTACTCCTGAATATTGTGTTGATCTTACATGGAAATATAATCCTTGCAAACAAATCCACTGAATCCATTTTCAGCCTTTTCTAAGTTTATGATTAAACATGTGATCCAAAAACTATATTAACTGTTTTTAATTTCATTAGGCTATAGAAGGCTTATGGGAAGGCATTTTCTAAATTGTGATGAAAGTATGAATAAAAAGTGTGTATGAAAGTTTGCTTAGGAAATGTGGTCTGTCTGGTTTCTGTTTATCTGGCCATCCATTATCAGAGCTTAAAGAATGAGGTCCAGAGCAGGTTTAAGGGACCCGAGACCCAGTTCACCTCCTACAGGATCCTGGACCATCAACGAATCCGTTCCTCTGGCATCATCTTTTAGGGTTTATTCCCCTGAAAGAGTCAAGAAGTAGACTAGCTTTACTAAGCTGCTATCCCATCTGAAACTATAGTGCCAAACTTCTGGAAAGACTATTCTAGCCTCTCCTTCTCTCCCATTCATTCATTTCTCTGGCCCCCTCCCATGTCCACCTCCACCTTCATACTGACACCTTCCGGCCTCATAAGCTCTTACTGGCTAAGTCTGATAGCTCCTTTCCATCTTATTACCCAAGTATTCGACAAGTTTGACCCTTGTCTTAACAGTCTCCACTTCCATGGGACCATCTTGACTGTCCCCTCTAGTCTCTGTTGCCTCTGCATTTTCTGTCAGTGTGAGCCCCTTATCTGTGTCCCCTCTCAGCCCTCTGCTGTCCTTAAGTTACCTACTTTGCCTTGAGAATTTCACTGACTCCCATGACTTCTGTCATTCCTGCTGAGTAACTAACTTCTAAATCAAGCCCTAATACTGTCCTTTAGCGAGTATAACTTGTATGACCCTCAAAGTCTATGTGAATCACATGCTCAGTCATGCCCTAAGCTCTTTGTAGTTCACAAAACGTGCCTTTTGTCTTCGTGCCCTGCAAGCTGCCCAGTTTCCGCACCTGCCTTCTCTCCTGTAGATAGGCACATCAGTTTCAACACTATGCGTTCCGCCTATTAGCAACTCTCAGCTCTTTCTCCTCATTTTTCCTTTTCTTGTTTCAGTACTGAGGACTGAGCCCAGGGCCTTCACACTGGGCTATCTCTCCAGCCTTCTTGAGATCTTCCTTCCTCAGTCTCCCAAGGTGCTAGGACCCCAGGTTTTTTTCCTTTTTCCACTTTCCTCCCCTTCCATCTCACCCTAAACAATACTGCCAGTGATTTTACTTGTTCATTTTATATTTAAGTGCAGTCCTATCACTGTGGCACCCCTCATGGCATGTCCTCTCCACTGCAGCCCCCACAGCCCTCTGCTGTACATAGCTTTCTTGGTTTGGAGTTTCTGTCACCGTTACCTGCAATTCTTGGCCCTTTAGCACCCAGCCTGTACACACTTGTCTGGCAACGTCTTGCCCAATCCAAGGTCCTTTTCTAGTCCTTGTGTGTGCCCCTATGAAGACATCTTTTCTCTAACTATTTAGACTCTGGATTCCTCTGCTGGAGCATAGGCCTCAGTTTGCTTAAATATAATTATTAGGTCGTAATCGGCTGCTCCCACTCACCTCTCCTGCCCACTGCACTGTGAGCTTTTGAAGGCAAGAATTGTCCTGAATCATCATCCACACAGTGACTTCTGTACAGGGGGATGGAACTCAGGGCTCCATGCCTACTAAGTGTTCTGCCACTGACCTACATCCCCAGCAGTTGCATAGGAATTACTGTGTGTGTGCTACTGAGTGCCTTCACACTCAGCTACATGTCCAGCTTGTATTTTCTTTTTAATTTTGAGACAGTTTCACTAGGTTAGCCAGGCTACACTACAATTTACAGTCCTCCTCCTGCTTCAGCCTCGCAAAGTAGTAGGATTATAGGCCAGCAGCACCAGGCCTAGCGGCATGGTGTTTTTATTTTATGTTTGTTTGTTTCTTTCTTTTTGACACAGTTTCTACTCTGTAGGCCAGGCTGGTGCTCAACTTACTATGTAGCCTAGGCTAGGCTAGCCTGTAGCTCACAGCAACCCTCCTGCTTAAGCCTCCTGAGTGCTGGTATTATAGGCATGTGCCAGCAGTCTTACCTTATGCAGTGCTGGGGAATTGAACTCAGGGCCATGGGCTTGCTAGGCAAGCACTCCGAATGATGTGCTATTCCTTCAGCCCTGCATGGGGATTTTATAATGATGGTTTTGTAATTGAACTTGGGTTTAGTAGAAGGTGATGGGAAAGCCATTATATAGAAAAAATGGGTTAACTGTTTCTGAATATTGTTGATCTAGTTTGGAATCTATAATTATGTGCTGCTGTCATTGGCATTATACACAGAGGACTTGATTTTTCAAGACTGTGGTACTTGGCTATAGTTTTTCATATTTGTGCTGAAGCAGGGGTTCTCAGCTCATGCCAAGTTTCGAAAACTTACACTTTCTAACTTTTAACCTTTAAAATTTTTAAATTGACCACCAAAACAATATGCTGACCAAACCAGATTAGCCATGGACACCACTTCTAGAATACCAGTGCCTGACATGCTAGTGCACGGGTGTGAATGGTCATTTTGCAGTCTCATGTTGATGTTAGAAGTGTTAAGCACAAATGAGAAATAGTGCTCTTTTCATTCTGGAATATGACAGTCTAGCAGAAGTGATGTGACAAATACTACAACCTCATTGTAGGGTAGTTGACATTTGGTTTTATTAGGCAAATGCAGGCAGAGTCCACTGGAGGTTCACAGTGGAGACTGGAAAAGCCTGTGTATGATTAAATGTTTTGAGTGTAATTTCTAGTATACAAGGAAGGTAGAGGAAGTAAAACTTTTTTGTGGGGGAGGAAGACGTGTACTAGAAATTGAGTCCAGGACCTCCTCAGTGAGCTATATCCTCAACACATTTTTGATTTTTGATTTTGAGACAGAGTCTTACAAAGTTGCTAAGTTGACCACGTTGGGGTCAAATTTGTGATCCTCCTGCCTCAGCCTCCCATCCCATGCTGGGATGACAGACCTATGCTACCAGATCCAGATTAGCAAGTGAAAGTTCATGCAGAGACAAGACCTGATGCTGCACATAGAGAAGAGCAAGCTGGCAGCATTGCAAGGTGGTTATGAGGTGAGCTTGTGGTGGTAGCTGGAGCAGGGGAGAAGATTTGGGGTCATCTAATGTAGGATCATGCTATGGTAGGGAACTTGGACCTCAGGAAGTAATAGAGAACTGGTAAAGGTTCAGAATTGAGTGATAGAATAGAAGACGATATTATGTAGAACAGATAGGAGAAAAGACATGGAAGAGGAACATATTTGCCTCAGTCTCAGGGTTGGGGCTTGAGTAGTGGGAAAGGTATGGCAGCTCCTACAGAGTGGAGAAGTCAGTGAAGCATCTTTTGGGAAAACACTGGAAGACGTGAATGGAGAAGAACCTGCTTTCATTGTGTTTGTATCCTCAGTGCTTGGTTTGTTTATTGGACTTTTATGGGTCTAGAAAAATGATCTGAGTGCAAGAGACAAAAGCCAGTTTGCAGAGGTTTAAAGGGAGAGAGCCAGGCCTGGTACTGCAGTCTGTAATCCCATCATTCTGGGAGGCAGGAACATCACAAGTTTGAGTCCAGCCTGGGCAACTTAGAGACTTAATGAAATCCTGTCTCAAAATCAAAACTATATAAATGAGGTGAGGATGTAGCTCAGTTTGAAAATCCTGGGCTTGATCCTCAGTACCACACACACACACACACACACACACACACACACACACACAAAGAAAATTTTAAAAGTGAAGGGAGAAGAGATGGTTAGAAAAAGTAGGCTTAGCAGCCATATTCAGGGAACCCATCTTTCTTCCTTAGAGTTTGAGAAAGATGAATGAACATATTGTAACCAGAGTGAAGTCTTCCTCCTTTTCAAGGCAAGAGAGGAGAGATCCTTTCTAGAACCAGATCCTAGGGAAGACAGAGGGGGATGGGATCTAGTCTCATTTGTAGGGTACTTTTGGAAAGGAGAAGGGACAATTATTTCTCTAAGACAAGAGGGGAAGAAAAGTTTCCAAACTGCCCCAGTAGGGAATGTGAGAGTGTGCCAAAATGGGATTTCCTGGAAGCGTAATCTAAGCCTGATTGCATTGAACAACACAAAGGGCTCCTGCTCGAAAAACCTCTGTGGTAAACATTATTGAACTGTGGTGCCAACTGTAGATTTCTTGATGATTTTTATCACCATTTGAAGGCAGAAGTAAATTTGCTCATGGATCCATGAAGTGGTATCTGGAGGCCAAATGAGTTGGACTGTAGGTCTAGGCATAGAGGGAATGTGCCCTGAGTGGACTTTCTCGTTCAGTGGGCCAGACCTCTCTGGCCCACTTCTCCATTAGTATTTTCACCATTCAGTATGTTCCAGTCAGCACTTACACTTTGAATTGAACTTGAGCTGTTTAGCAACACAGAATCTAGCCCAAGCCTTTAACTCCATTGTCTTGGTATTATGTCAATCCAGTGCAATATGCAGGATTTTTAGATAATATTTTCTGTTTTAGCCAGAGCATTTCTTTTCTTTGTTTATCTTTCCTTTCCAAGCACTAGAACTTGTACCAAATTCCCACAAATTACATTTAACTCAATACTAGTTTTAGGTAAATGGTACATTTTTATGAGAGATATCGCAATACCTCTGATATTGTGGCAGGTTTTTTGTAAGGCATAAACCAAAATTGTATACATATGAACAGAACCTGATAGCTCTATAGAAAAATAAAATTTATTGAGGTGATAATGTTCAATGGGGGAGTTAATTCCTTTGTATCTTATTATTATTATTATTCCTTTTTTTTTTTTTTTGCTCATTTTATACTCTAGTGGGAGCAGTGAAAGGCCACATATATTTTAGATGAGAGTTTGTTAAACTGTCGGTTCCAACCTATTTGAATAAAAGCACTTTAAAGTGGGATAGAATGAAGATATAAAGAGCATAGCACATAATATGGCTTCACAGAATGTTTCATACAGGGTGTGTGTGTGTAGTAATCCATGTTCCTGTAGTGCATTGCTTACTGTTAAAGTTCAGAAATGATGGAGAGAACTAAGATGCTAAGAGAATACAGATACAATAAGATGTGTTTTAGGTTAATGTGAGCATTAATAAACTCAAATCTTACTGTTATATCTCTAGGCATACCCAGTTTTATGTACTCACATAAGGGAAGGCCCAAGCCCTGAGGGGTGCCCAGCTCACAGCAGCTGTCTCACTGAACGGGAACCCCAGGATGATGAGACTTGGCTGTAGAACCCTTCAGTATGTGTTCACTGCCATAGGCCAAGGAGTACAGTGGCCCATGGCTCAGTCTGATTCAATACTTCCCCGCTTGGTGACCTTGTAAGTTGCGTAATATTTATGTGCTTCCATGTTCCCATCTGTAATGGAGATAATAACAGTCCCTACACCATAGGTTTTTTTGTGAGGATTAAATGTAAAGTATTTATGACAGCACCTGGCACACGACAAGTCCCCAATAAATGTCAACTATTCAGTTATTAGTGTGCCATTTTCCCAGCAGATGTGAGGAATAAGGACAATTACTCAAACAGACTTTTCCCCCAAGACTGTTCATAAAGTAATTGTAATAATACATAGAAGACTTTAAGCCCACCAACAAGATGCTATATAAAGATTTGTAGTACTATTAACAAACCATGGGTAGTACTTTCAAAAAGGATTCACTCAAAGACTTCAGAATCTTCATAAAGCACCTGAACTAGAAATGGGAAATGTGGGAAGCAATGGTATGGAGTGAACAGACTTCTTTAAAAGTTGTTCTCCGTTTTGCTTTTTCCATCTTTTAGCTCTGTTCATTCAGGTTTGTGTTTCTGCACTTTCCATTTTTTCTGCCATCTGCATTAACTCCATAGTATCATTATTCTATAAGCTGTACGGCAGTCATGTACTTGAAGTGTTTGGTTTTATTTGGGACCGTAGTACACTTGACCTCCTGCCTGTTGTAATAGGCATAGGGGCAGGGACTTGCTCTTGTTTATTTCAAGAGAGAAACAACTGGGTTGCAGGAACCTTATTCTGGAAAGTAGCAACCTTCCCCAGACTGATGGCCCCGTGGTGCATAATGCATCCAAAGTACTGAAGCAGACTCCTTCATGTGTGTGGGCATTGGTCTCATTGGTCCTTCTGGTTTTTCAGACTTTGCTGCTTCCTGGCCTGTCCTGTCTTATTCTGTCCCAGCTCGCCCCCCCCCCCCTTTTTTTTTTCCAATGCTGGGAATTGAGCATAAAACCTTTGCACAGAGTTAGTCCCTAGCCATTTTTTATTTTGATGCAGGATCTCTCCAAGTTGCTAAGTTGTTCAGGCTATGCTCGAACTTGCAATCCTCCTGCTTCCGCCTTCCACAGTTCTGGGGTTACAGACCTGTGCCCCTTAGTACTGCTTGTTTTTTTTTTTTTCTGCAGTAGATTTTTCTAAATATATTTTTACTTGACACGTAGTAATTGCACACATTGTGTTCATGGGATACAGTGTGACATTTTGGATATGTGTATACAATGGGTAAGAATTAGATCAGGGTCATTTCTTGTGTTTGCCTTTGGTAACGTCAAATCCTGTCATGTGGCTTAAGCACTGGGCTATTTCTACCTTGTGCCTGCTCTTGCTGTACCTCAGGTGTGCTGATTTGTGAAAATAATTACATAAAAATCTGTAAAGTGGGTGGCATAAATAATCCAATGAATAGAGAATTAGCGTGGGAGTGTTAATCTGTTCCTTTGTTTTTTCAGCAGGGAAATTTTTTAAAGTTGCATTGAAATTTTCAATGAGGCCAAAATTTAATAGATTCTTCTCTTCTAGGCTGATTAACAGAATTAATAGATAAAGGAAATAACTCACTTTTAGATGGAAATTGAATGCATTCTTGCTTTCCAGCCTAGATATTGCTGTAAGACAGACATATATCTTTGTTTTCTATTTTCTTTTAGGCCAGAACCTTTCTTTTTTTCTTTCTTGAATAAGCAGTAAGATTGGCTAATTGAAGAATTAACCATGCTTTTAAAGCTCCTGCCTCTTTCAAGATTTGACTGTTCTTTCTCTCTGATCTCTCCCTTTAAGGGTTTGAATGTGCTTGGTCTTCTCCCTGCTGTCCTCATCCTTGAGCTGTTGTTCCATCTGGTCTTCTCCTGGCATTGCTGCCCCATACTCAAGCACTGAACTCCCTGCCAGCCTATGCTTCCACACACTCGCTTGCTCCATAGCATGTTTGTGAGTAGACATCTAGCCCTCCTGCAGAAGTGGAGGGAACTGTTCTTCCTAAGGGACCCAAGGCACAAGTTAGAAAACTCGGTAGTCCCATAGGCCTTTCTTGTGTTTGTTTCACTCGGACCATCTCTTCCTTTCAAAGTTGTGTTTTTTTCATATTGAGTGGGTATCACAGGATATCATTTTTAAAATGTAAAATATAAAGAACACTGATAGGTGGAACACTGATTTCTGGGATGCCTGTGGGATAATGGCTTACATTTTATCTTCTACAAGATGTCGTAAAGGTTACCATACATATAAAAATATTAAAAATATAGAATGTGATATAGAAATACATTTGCCTGGAGTTAATTTGTCATAATATTTGAAGTAAAACTGATTTTATGAGAAAAATTATGTGAATACTAAATTTTATATATAAGGTATCCTATAGCCACTCTACACAGAAAAAATTAAATTTGGAGGACAAGCTTATACTTCAGATAGGCCTAGCTACTGATTTTGGGGGGTTGTTTTGGTAGGTTTTTTTCCTCTAAATTTTTTTTCTGTTATTATATTTTTCAGTTATACAAGTTCTGTTTGCTTCTCTTTCAGATCTGTTTGGCTGGTATTTATAATTTCTTCTTCCCTTGAATTTGCCATTTCTTTTTTTATTTCTTTAAACCTATTATGGTACTTGCTTTCTTCTTGTATTTTCTGATTACCACCTGTTGACTCCTGCTCCTTTGCTACAGGAATACTCCAAGGCTTGAACTGAAGGCAGTTTTACTGAGAAGATTGGCATATCTTCCTGACAGGCATTTTTAGGTGCCACCGCCTGGGAAAATTCACAGATTAATTCTCTACTTGTTTTGGGAAACATCCAGGCTTTATGATTTTGGCTGCAAACTACTTAAGGGATGACTTCTAGTTACAAGTTCCCAGTTAGGGACAGTGGGAGAGATTTTATTATGGTTAGATCTAAAATGTCCCCCAAAAGTCTTCTGTGTTTGGAAGGTGATTGGATCATGGGAGCACTGTACTTCTCAGTGACTTCATCCATTGTTGAGTTTGTAGCTGACAGTGCTGTTCAGAGGTGGGGCATCATCAGAGGAAATCACCATGTAGGCGACCTAGAAAGGTCTCTTCTGGTCCCTAGCTCCTCCCTTCTCTCTGCTTCCCGTGCCATTTCTGCCTTGGAGCCAACTGTCCGTGAACTGGAATAGAGCCAAAGGAAACCCCTCCTCCTTTAAGTTATGGGTGTCTGATATTTTTGTAGCAACTGGAAAGTAACTAAGACACATTTGTTTTCTTCTGTGCCCAGCACCAGTAGTGTAACCAGGTGAGTTCTTGCAGTACCCCCAGGGTTGTTATTTGCCATTTGTCCTTCCCCTGATTGGTGGCACTTGAGAGATCAGACTTCTTTGAAGGAGGTATCTAATTTGACTACCTCTTGGGTGGGCCCAGGACTTCATATCCTATCTCCAGTACCCCAGGAAGCCATGAAAATCAGTTCTGTGAATGACCTAAAGCAGAAAGCCAGGATTTTGGCTTCTGAATGTTTATTTGCCCCTCATTGGCTCATTGGTGCATTTTGGAACAAAACATCTCTTTTAGATGTGTTCAGCAGTCTCTTGATGATATCTCAGCCATCACGTTACCAGATGCTTCTCCCTCTTTTGTTGAAATTTAACCTCTTATGTATCTCTTGAGACAAGAATCTCTTACTGCTTCTGCTTATCACGTCATTTCTGATTTCTTTGCTTCCTTCTGCCATCTATATGTGAGTTTTCTAGACAAATGTGTCCTTCTCCTGCCTGCTGTATGCTACCACCTTGGCATTCTTCTCACTCTGACATCCATGGACTTGGCTTTCTGAGCATGATTTCCAAAACTGCAGTCTTCTATTTCTCCATAGCTGCTATACAACTAGAGTGGCATCTGTTCAAAATGACTCTGCCAACTTCCCCCAAATCTACTATGCTGTGTTCTTATTGTTATCTTCCTCCTCCTCTTCATTCACATTTAAAATCCAGGCCATAAGAATTTTCTCTATTCGTTAACGCTTCCTGGATTTAGGGGATTCTTGCTCCCTATCTTAGTTACTTTTTCATTGCTGGGACAGATTACCCAACATCCACAACCCTAGGGAGGAAAGATTTATTTTAACTCACAATTTCTGAAAGTCTCAGTCTATTCATGGGCAGCTGGCAATGGTGGAAGCATGTAACAGAGGAGGCCCTACTTTCCAACAAAACGTGGGTCCATAACATCCCAATACATTAGGCTTTGGGGGGATGCTACAGATCTAAAGCATAACATCTCCCATCCTGACAAGCATAGCACCTCCTGTCCTGACTTCCTTCAGGACTTCATTTTCTCTCTTCTGAAAGGCACTTTAGCTGGCTAACCTTTTTTGTTGTTGTTGTTGTTGTTTTGTTTTGTTTTTGAGGCAGATTCTCACTCTGTAGCCCAGGTTAGCCTTGGACTCACAGCAATCCTTCTGCCTCTGCCTCCCTAGTGGTGGGATTACAGGTGTATGCCTCCATGCCAGGCTTTATGTGGTGCTGAGGAATCAAACTCAGGGTCTTGTGCGCACTAAGCAAGCACTTTAACTGCTGTGCTGTTGCTCCAGCCCCTAGCTAGCCTTCTTACCTCCATTTTGTCCCCTACACATGCTATTATGATTTGGATCTGGAATGTCCCTTGAAAGCCTCATGTGTTTGGAAGGTGATTGGGATGTGAGATTTCGATTGCATTAGTAGATTAACTATTGAATTCCTGTGCTATGAAAGAGTGGGGCTTGGTCAGGAGGAATAGATTACTGGATTACAGAGGGTGTGGTAGATCATTGAGAGTGTGGCTTGAAAGAATATGTCCCTGCCTGCCTTCAGCTCCCCCTTTACCCACTGTCTACAACACCCCTAGTTCATTCTTCTTATGAAGCCGTGAGTAGAGGTCCCTGCCAGCCAAACATGAATGAACTGAGACCTTCTGAAACTAGAAGCTAAAATAAATCTTTCCTCCCTTCAGTTGTGAGTATCAATTATTGTGTCACAGCAACAAGAAGTTGACTAACACGTGCCTTCTGTTACTTTACGCTTCCTGGGATACTGCCCTGATAATCTCTTCTTGCTCCTGAAACTCCTTCTTCCCTCTCCTTCAGTGTGAATGCTAATCTCTGTGTCTGCCACAGGGGGATTCCACCTCTCTCAGTTCTCATAAACCCTCATACAACCCTGTGGCAAAACTCGCTTATTTCCTAGTAGCCAGATAGCCTCTGAGTTGGGTTACTATTTGTCATCACTATTATCCTATCCAGTATCATTTTGTCCTTGTAGGGTAGCTCAAATGGCATCAAGGTCCATCAGCTCTTCCTGTCAGGCATTAACAATTGTGTTCCCTTAGAAACAATGACTATGTCTTACTTGTCTTTTTTCTCCACTTAATGCCTTGTTCATAATGGATCTTCAGTAAATATTGATTGAGTAAATACACTGAGGTGAATAGGGTGAAGAAAGAGGAACCATGATTCTTTTGAGCAAATTACCAAAAAGACTATTTTGCTGTTTAGAAAGACCATGTATTCAACAAGAATTTGCTTTTCAATTTAATGTTTAAATAGTTATTAAGTGCCCTTGATTGATTGGCAGGCCCAGTGATATAGATTTCTAATCATAGGATGAGAGGCTGAGGCTGGAGGATTTTAAGTTCAAGCCCAACCTTGGCAAATTAGCAGCTTCATGAAACTCTCTCTGAAAAGCAAAACTAAAAGGGTTACCCACTAGGGTCTCCTTTCGGCTCCTCTAACTGGGACCTTTCCCCTTCTTTCCTTTTCTGTTTCTTTAATGGAGAACTGCTGCTTAGGTTTCCTCCTGGCTTCTCAGACAAGAGCTTGTCTTTGTTTTTCTTTCCTTTCTCTAACAGAGACTTGCTTGAATTTTCTCTTGGCTTCTCAGCCAAGGGCTTTTCTTTTTTGGTTTGGTTCAATAATCTGTTGCTTGCATTAACAACAACAACAACAAAAAGGATATGTCAGTGTGAGGGCCCTGAGCTTGATCCCCAGTACCAAAAAGAAAAAAAAAAAAAAAGCCCTTGGTTGAAAATTCAGGAAATGTAAGAGAATATTCAGTAAAAAATCTCTCTCTTCCTGCATACTTCATCACAGACAACTAGTGTTTTCATTCATTCCAATACATATGCACCTGGTGATAGATTAAGCATATATAGATTGAGTGTTCCTGATCTAAAATGCATGGAGTTTGGCTTTTGGGGAGGAAAATTTTGGAACATTTTCGTAGACTTTACAAGTTGAGCATTCACAATCCAGAAATTCCAAATCTTAGCATACATGTGGTACCACGCACACTTCTGGAATCCAGCACTGAAGGAGGCCAAAGCAGGAAAACTGAAAATTCAAGCCCAGCTGTGGAAACTTAACAATTTAGTGAGATTCTGTCTCAAAATATAAAAATTTTAAAAGTAGGTTGGTTTATAAGTCATTGTAATGATAGTATAGTCCCTGAAGAAGGAAAAAAAAATCTTAAGTCTGAGTGCCCTAAAATCCACAACTTTTTGAACACTGTCTCAATGCTCAAAAATGTTTCATATTTGGGAGCTTCTTAGATTAGGGATGTTCAACCTATCTAGGCAACTTATCTGAGTCTCAGCATCCAGAAATTTTACTGGTCACATAGGCACTCACTACCTAGCCTGTACCAAAATATGCCACTTCCAGAAAGAAAGAAGGGGATGAGCATAGGCCACATTTTCATATAAACAGTTCAGGCACAGTGAGACACTTTTATGCATTAAGAACTGACAGGAACTTTCCCAAAGACCAGGTTGCCAGGGTCCCACCAAGGGCCAAGCAAGGAAGCAGGCCTTCTTCTGGAGAGTCAGCTCAAGCCTGTGATGCTAACCCTTTTCTGCATGTTCTTCCCTCATAATTTTTGAGTTTTATATCTCAAGAACATCTCTAGTCAGTGCTATAAAAAAATCAGCTCATATCCCTGTAGTACTTTAGGTTCTTTTTAACAATTTATATTTTGATCAGTTTAGTATTTATTCATGTGTGAGGTATAAACATGGACCCCCACCTCATTCTCCCCATGCTGTAATAGTGTTTGTTGAGTAGTGCGCTGATTTGAAATACACCTTTATTCTACACCGACTTCCTCTGTGCATTTGGACTTACTTATGTTTCTCTTCTTGCATTGATTATTCGTGTTCTAGTAAAAAAATTTTGAGACAGGATCTCATTCTGTAGTGCAGGTTGGTCCTAAACTCACCGTGTAGCCCAGAGTAGTTTCGAACTCACAGCAATCCTCCTTTCTCAGCCTCCCGAGTACTAGGATTACAGACGTGTCATCATGCCCAGTTTCTGTGGTGCTCGAGATAGGTCCCAGTGCCTTGCACTTGCTAGGTAAGAGCTTTAACCACTGTGCTATTCCTGCAGCCCCCTACTGTTTAACTGTTGAAATTGTATAAAGTGTTATGATACCTAGTGAGGCAAGCCTCCCCTTACTCTTCCTTTTTTCATTTCTTACTTTACTGTTTGTGCTCAAGTATGTACAGAATGGCAGGGATGACAGGGCTCATGGATCAGAGGTGATACTGACTGTCTATGCCCAAGGAGTACCATTTCCCTGAGTAACATGGACAAGCAGGCACATAGGATTTTGTGGTGTAGGGAATGCCATGGGGGCTTTAAAGGGAGGCTTCCTAGAAGGGGCAAATCCTGAAAGGAACAGTGGACCTGCCAGACCTAGCGAGCACTCTGGGCACATGGGAACGGACCAGCCGGACTGGACCTGCATGGAGTGTGGTGTCCAGGGCATAGTGTGGTTGTAGCAGGAGGTAGCACTGCAGGCCAAGGCCAAGGCCAGGCCAGAGCTTGCATAGCCTAACCTGCTGCCTCAAGATGTTTTGCTTTTCCTCTGGAGATGAGGGAAGCTGTATTTTAAACAGGAACATGATTTCTGTTTCAAAAAGATTACTTGGGCTGCAGGGTAGTATGAGTAGGAGAGTGAAGGCAAAAGCAGGAGAAAGAAGGAGACCACCTCTGGGAATCTTTACCATTTACCGCCATGATAAAATGGGAGAATAAGGACAGGAGAAAGTTGCTGACTGACTGGATATAGTTATGAAGGGGAATGGAATGATAGGGAAGAATCCAACCTGGGTGGCCAGGATGATGGTGGGGCCAGTGATCAAGGTAGGGAAATAGTGAGGAAGTGCTGGGGAGATCCACTTGGCATCTGCTGGGTGTCAAGTGTATAGGCAACCAGATATAAAAACTATAGTAACTGCTTAAACTTTTAAAATGTATTACAGTTAAAGACACATTGTCGTGAATCCTCTTCAAGTAGTCCCATCATTCTTGCCACTTCCTAAAGCAGTTCTGGAAATCTTCTCCCAAGTCTTTAGTTGTGCTGTGTGGCCACTTTAATGCCTATGCAATTGACTCAAAGCCTTGGCCTTTCATAGTCATTTTGACTTAGGGGAAGAGCCAAAAGATGGGCAAAGACAGATGTGTGACTGAGGTGAACAAGGGCCCAGTATCATGTTTTCAGGAGCCTGCCTTTCTGCTGGATGGCACTTGGCAACTGCATTCACAGTAATATCGATCAGGCTTCATATAGATGTTCATGAGAAAGGACTTCTAGATTACTTCGGCAAGTGGCAAGAATGATGGGATAAGTGTGTCTAAAGTTAGCGGGAGGATTTTTCAGAGGCATTCATGTCAATTTATCTTGCTGTAATATTTTTAAATATGAACATTTACCATGTTTTATGATCACCTCTTATGGGTTTGAAGGAGACAGATGACTCCCTATACCCCAAGTTCTAGCCTGGGGAGAGTTTTATTTAATATCCCTGGATGTGGTTATTGGTTTCTGGGTGTTACCAAAATTGCTAAAAGAATTACAAAGAGAAGCACTCAACAAACGAGCCTGAGATTGTAAGTGGATATATACATTGCTCTTCTTCCAGAATAGTTTCAAATGAAATGTACTTTGTAGTACTTTTCTGAATGAGTAAATGTGTTTAAATGTGTCTATAAAAGTAACCATGATCAGGAAAATTGAGCCACAGCCACTTTGCCAAGGGTTATGGATTTGTTAGTGGTTAAAGTCACATCAGGAGAATTAATTATGCAAACAGAAGTATGAAGGGTCATTTAAGTGCTGACTGCTTTTTCAACGAATGATAACCATGTTGAAATGCTTACACTGACAGCATTATCTCACTTTAAGGTATTAGAATTGTAGACTTTGCCAATTTCAATGCCTCCTGTGCTTCTTCAGTTTTAGATTGCCCCAAGTTTAATAAAATCATTTTTTATATGAAGGGATGTTTTCTTAAGTGTAATTTAGAAGATGAAAAGGAAGTAATTATACATTGCTGTACCCTTAAATAAGTCATGTCCAAACTCAGCCCACCAGTTTTTTTGGAAGGTTGCCTTTTTTTGAATGAAGAAGAACTGTCTTCAGCTACATATAAGATCAACTATATAATACAGTTAATGTATAATACACGTAAAATTGGCCTTTATGAAAGTTTTTATTATAATGGTAAAAAAAGATCAAGGGCAAATACCACAGCAAGCTGCACATTGGATACACCATACCTGTCAAATGGTAGAAACTTTTACAAAAGTGAATATCTTTAGTTTTATAAATTAAATTAAGGAAAACTACTACTTCAAGAGTAGCAAAAGTCAGTCAGAAAAGAAGCGTTAAGTCTGTGGCCAGGGACTGGAGGAATAGCACAGCAGTTAGAGTGCTTGCCTAGTAGGTACAAGGCCCTGATTTCATTTTTCCAGCACCACATAAGCCTGGTGGTGGTGCATGCCTGTGATCCCAGCACTCAGGAGGCTGAAGCAGAAGGATTGCTCGGGATTTGAGGCCAGCCAGGGCTACATAATGAGTTCGCAACCAGTCTGGACTATACCCTGAGACCCTGCCTCAAAAATTCTATGGCCGTACCACCCTGGACACATCTGATCTTATCTGATCTTAACAGCTAAGCAGGGTTGGGCCTAGTTAGTACTTGGATGGAAGGAAAGAAGCAGGAAATGACAGATTCGACAGATTGGAAGGCAAGAAGGGAAAGGAAACTGATTGAGATGTGATATGTTCATGTACTAATTAATCACTTCCCCAAGATGAATGAAATTGCCATGGATGGCAAACATGTAGTAGTAAATATGGGGGTCAGGAAGCAATAAGTGGGTGCTTTCCTGATGACATTGCTTGAAGATGCATGGCTTATCAATTTATTTCCCTGAATACTATGAAAATAATTTTTTTCTTCTTTTGTGGTAGTAGGGATTGAACCCAGAGCCTTCTTACTAAGCTACATCCGCAGCCTGATTTTGATTTTGATTTGAGCCAGTGTCTCACTAAGTTGTTAAGTTACCCAGGCTGGGCTTGAACTTGTGATCTTCCTGCCTCAGCCTTGCAGAGTGCAGAGATAACAGAGAATTTTATTCTTTAACTGTCTCCCGTTTGCATTGACACTGGATTTTTACCCATCTGGTTGTTCTGAGGCAACACACTGCATATCTTCCTGGAAGGGGATTTATGAGTGATAACTCAGCTCTCTTTGCTCAAAGGACACTTAAAAACATCATAGATTCTACTAAATTAAAAAATAATCCAAATGTTTTAAACAAACCAGTGCATCTTTATATAGGTGCTATTTGAAAATAACAGCTAATTAAGTGAAAGCTAAAGTTTATTGTCACTTCAAAAAGTTTTCCCTTCACAAGTCACAACAATGCTAAATGTAGCTCATTGAAAATGAGAGGCTGTCTTGATCCCCCCATGTGAAATCAGAGATTTTTGTCTCAACATTGTCTTTTAACATATTTCAAATGTTGCATTGCATTATTTTTAATTTGGAAAAAAATGTACATGATTGCCTTTTAAAGTCTCCATGCATGGTATCTTTTGACTACTCAGGATAGGAATTGATGAGTTGCCCAAATATTACTGTAGAGCAAAATAAGAGAATAGACGCCCCCTGGAGATTTCTCATGTTAGGTCCTCGGTGTTGCTACTGTACTCTACTTAGAGAGGATATTAACCCTGGGAGAGCCTGGCTGACAGGCAAATGGAGTCCCTGCTTACGTCTGTTTGTACTTTTGTGAATCTATTATGTTGTTATTCTAAATAACATCAAGTAAAAACAGCCCCTTAATAGCTTTATTTCTATTCCAGGTGACCCTTGTAGAGAAGGCACCCCTTAGGCTTAGAGGGGTGAGGTGGGCCATGGCCATCTTGAAATCACACCCACAACCCACAGCTCACCCCAGTTCTGAGACTGAGCTCTTGGGAAGGAGCATACCCTAGAGGAAGCTTTTAAAGGGCTCCCAGCCATCGATTGAGAGCTATCCCTACAAAACACTTTTACTTTCTTAAGACTTTGCTAATCAGGGGCCACATCATATTTCTCTCTTTCTCTCTCTCTCCCTCTCTTTCCCTCTCTCCTTCCCCCACCTCCTTCTCCCTTTCTCATTTTTTTTCAGTACTAGAGACGTAAATCCAGAACCTTTGCATTAAGATATTTCCCCAACTTATTTTTTAGTTTTGATTTTGAGACAGAATCTTTTTAAATTGTTTAGTTGCCCTAGCTGCGTTTCAACTTGTGATCCTCCTCCCTCAGCCTTCTAGAGTGCTGGGATTACAGGCCTGTGGCAAGTGTGTTGGTACAGAAATTAAGTCAGTGCACGGACAATTCATGAAGTGGACTTCGGCCCCATCCGTTTGATACACTGGACTCCCTGCTTGCTGGTTGTTATGGGCAACATTCCAGAACAAGCTCTCTCCATGTGACTTCATTTCACAAACTGAAGGTCTATGTGGACCCACCCGAGGTTAGACCTAGAATCAACTGTTGGAATGCCTGCCCGCTAATAAAGCACAAAAAAAGCCCCAAATCTTTAAAAATGTACTGTCTGGAAGAGAGCAAATAAAGGATAGCTAAAGCCCTGAAGACATATAATTCATTAAGTTCAGGTTTGGATGGTTTTCAGACAGGAGCTTTAAGCTCACAGCCAGTCACTGCTTGTAGAAAACTTCACACTCTTCAATAATGATGCGCAGATGAGTGGTTCTGGCAGACTCACTTTAATATTTTGTGGTTTTGTCTTGATTTTATAACCCACTTTTATGTCACTCTACTGAAATCTTGTATTTTTAAATTCTGTGTTCTCTTACCTAAATCTTAAAGAAAAAAACAAAATTGTCTGGAAAATTCTGGTACATTCCACTTTTTTCTTATAGTTTTGTTAGTATTTGTTTGTGATATATAGTAATTACATTCAGCTTGAAGAATTGGTCACATAACTACTGCATGTTCATCATTTTGACTTCCCCTTTAGAAACTACCAGCATGCAGAATGATTGCTTCTATTGAGCCCAGTAGTTCAAGGAAAACCTAGCTTGTAGAGAAAAGCATATCAGGGGGCTGCTAGAGGAATGGCACAGAGGTTAAAGCACTTGCCCAGTGAGCACAAGACTTCAAGTTCGGTTCCTTAGTACCATATAAAGCCAGGTATGGTGGCACACACCTGTAATTCCAGCACTTGGGAGGCTGAGGCAGGAGGATTGCTGTGAATCCAAGGCTGGCCTGGGCTTCATAGTGAGTTCATGCCAGCCTGGGTTTTGGAGTGAGACCTGTCTCAAAAAAAGAAAGAAAGAAAGAAAGAAAGAAAGAAAGAAAGAAAGAAAGAAAGAAAGAAAGAAAGAAAGAAAGAGAAAAGAAAAGAAAAGAAAAGAAGCATGCCATGAACACTAGCCTACATTAATGCTTTTAAAAATATTTCCCATAATGTAAGTGAATTTATTTGGGTGGTAAAAATGCAAGTTTGAGTGTCTGGACTTTTCTACTCAGATCTCCAATGCAATGATAGATATATCACTATGTTATTTGAAGAAGCTTATATTTATATTTTCCTCAAATATTTGGAATCCAAGGCTGGCTCATAGCATCAAAAGTAAGCTATTTCCGTCACTGTGTTATAGCTCTATTGCTGTGTTATTTCATGAGGAGTAATATTTGATGCTTATGTGATTCATAATTTTTTTCAAAATATTTAAGGCTTAAGCCTGACTCTTAGCATCAAAATTTAACAAAATGCAATAAGTATATGCACCATTTCCTCAGGCTGAATGTTGTTATTTTGTATCACAGATATACATTTTTTAAAAAAGTAATTTGGGCAACAAAAAGAAGAGTTAGTTGTTTCTGTCACACATTGTCATAGGCATGTCTGAGGTCTAAAGGGTGCCAGTTCATTGGCTATTAGATGTCATTAATGATGTGAAGTGTCATCGTAGAAGTCATTTTCTGTGAAAGGCTACGTGATGTATAGCTACAATGAGGACAGGGTCTCATTCCTATAGTATTTACAGAAACAATTTAATGTTGCCTATGTTTGAGTTCTCTTAAACATATTAAGGAGATTACAGATAATTTTGGTACTGATAAGTGTAATAGGAGATACCAGAAATAAAGCTTATGGCAAAAGAAATAAAGCTGCCTTAATACTATTGATCAGGAGATAACTTACCTTGAAAATATACTACTAGCACTGGTACTCTTGGTGAGTTTTCTGGAGAAAAAGCTTTATTGGGACCTTTGAGGAATAGGGTTTTTTTTTTTTTCCTTTGACCTTAATGATACAAAGTCTTAAAAGCAAAGAAACAAAACTCATGTTCAGTTATGAACCTGTTTTGAAGAGGTGAATTCTAGACTTGCTTCTAAAGTCAATGACTGTCTCAAAGCATCTGCCATCTATACCTGTGGCAGCCATGCTGAGTGGCTCTCTGTGCCAAAAAGGGACTATGATTATCAGAACTATGATTATTATCACAGAGAGCAGTTCAAAGTGACAGCACTTAGGTATTTATACAGGAAGAAGTACACCAAGCATTCGAAGCTGCTTCAACTTGGAGTTCCTCTGTCTGAGTTATACTTTAGTTCCCAGGGTTCATTTCTTGTCCCCAGTGGTACTGATGTCAGGCTGGAGCCTCTGTGAATCGCTTAGCCAGGCCAGTGTCATTAATGTGTGACCAGTGTGGTGTCCGTTGTGAGATACACAGCAGTCAGGCCTAGCACTGCTGGAGTAGAGGCCTGTCAAAGATGCAGCATGCTTGGGAAAGTTGAAGAAGACTGCGTGTTCCTGTGTGTTCGCTTGCTTTCATTTTTTTGTTTTTCATGTACTGGTGATGGAGCCTAGGGACTCCACACTGAGCTACAGCTGCAGTCCATTTTTTATTTTTTATTTTAAGACAGGGTCTTGCTAAGTGGCTAAGCTGCCCAGGCTGGGCTTGATCTTCTAATCCTCCTGTCTGAGCCTCCCAAGGTGCTGGGATTATAGGCCTGTACCACTGGAACTAGTTCTCACATGTTCTTGATTGTTTTTCACCATAAACAGAAAACTATTGCTGCTTTATGGTACTTTCCCAGAAATCCCCTGTAGTGTTGGGGAGAGAACCCTGGTGTGTGGAGAGGACGACACCTAGAGGAAAAGGACCTACTCATGGCACCTCCTTTACATTGTCAGTCAACAAATGGTCATGAGCAATGGGAGAAATAAAACAAGGGAAAGACAGTACAGAGTGAACTTGGGAGGGTCGCCTGTTGGTGATTTAAGCTACTTTTGATTGGAGACTTACAGAATTGGGAAAGGAAGCCATAAGACCCTGCAGGTGCAAAACCCCTGAGACTGGTGCATACTTTGTGCTTCTAAGCACGGGAAGCCAATGTGACTATAGTGTTGTGAGCAGAGCTGTGGTGGGCAGATGCCAGATGGCAGCCATCCATGTGTTCCATTGGAAAGACTTCCTTGCACTTTTACTCAGAGCCAGATGGAAAGTATAGGAAAATTTGAGCAAGGGAATAACTCGATATGATTTACATTGTGACACCATTATTCTGACGTTAAAGGTGTAAAGATGAAAATACAGATCCAAGTCAAGAGCTTATAGAGACTTAGAGCATGGTGGTAGCCAGGTACTGACAAGGATGATTCTATGGTGTTGGCTTAGTCAACTAGAAGGACGCATCTCTGATGTGTTGGTAGAGCAAGATAGAGGAGGCAGAGTCATGGGCTGGACTCTGGGTGTGTTGCATTCAGGGCTACCCTCAGGTGGTCCAGGAGGGGAGGTTTGCCTTTGTCACTTGGCCAGCTGTTTCCAGAGTTCATAGGGTGCTACAGAGTAGTAGATACCTGGTAGCCAACAGGGTACACATGGCATCTGAAGCTGGGACATTTATCAATAGTACCTTGAAAATGAGCTTAGAAAGGTCTGAGCCCTGTCATCTCACAGAAACCAGTGCATTGATTCCGCATTCACAGAGAGCATGCAATTCAGAGTTTGCCTAATGTCTTGTTGCTCTTTAAATAGTGAAACATATTCATGTGCTCTTTAGAGACAGTTGTACTGTTTAATATTAATCATTCCTGATTTTTTGGTTATTATCAATTGCTGATATTGTTTAAAATTAATAGGCCAATTTTGTCAGGAAATCTTATTATCTTTTGAAGAGCATCATTTTATAAAAATAAAAAGGATTTGCAGTCATAGAACATCAAGATTTCAAAAGTAATTTTTCCAAGGCCGAGAGTGGAGCTCGGTGATTAACGTGCTTGCCTAGCATGTGCAAGCCCCTGGGTTCAGTTCTCCAGCACCATGTAAAAATAAGCAAGGCATGGTGGTGCATGCCTGTAATCCCAGAACTAGGGAGTCTGAGGCAAGAGGATTGTTGTAAGTTATAGGCCATTCTGAACTATATAGTGAATACAGGACCAGCATGGACTACAGAACAAGACCCCGTCTCCAGAAAAGGCAATTATTCCTCAAAACAGAAGTGAGTGGTGTGAAACTGGTATGAATGGTTTGAATTTTCCGTGGTTGTTTCTTTAAGTCCTAGTTTGAGTTGCAATTTCATGGTCAGCAAATATGATGAATTTTATTTTGTCAAAAATCAAAGAATGTACTATTAATAGACCGTGCCTTCACACTGAACTTTGAATTCTGTTTTTTCTTTCCTAGCCATTATTTGCATTTTTAAATGAAGAGAAGTTTAATGTAGACGGATGGACTGTTTATAATCCAGTTGAAGAGTACAGAAGGCAGGTAGGTTGATAAGATGCTGTTGTCTGACACACACAGCAACAGCACACCACCAGCCAAATAGCGCTCTGCTGGCAGCAGTGCTCTCCACGTTTCAGATAGTATAGCTCATTCTGGTGTTGTGTCATTTACAGGCATTCTCTTAGGACTAGAAACACTTAGGATTCAAAATCTTGTTTTTTGAGTGCGGACGAACTGTCTTGGGCCATAGATGGAATACATAATATAGTTAAGTGTGTGTGTGTGTGTGTGTGTGTGTGTGTGTGTGTGTGTGTGGTGTGTGTGTGTGTGTGTGTGTGTGCATACGTGTGTGCACTAAATCTTCCCTTTTAAAACTTTCATCTTAACATTAAAAAAATTCAAGGGCAAAAATCAAATGGCAGAGCGTACGGTTGGACGTGCCTTGCATGTGCTTGCCTTTTTAGGAGTTGGTGGTGCTCTTTATTTGTGCATCTGGAGCCAAACTATTCTAGGTAGTTAGACTTAAATTATATTCATTCTAAATTGCAGATTCAAATGAAATTAGAGCTGTTTTGCTGTAATGATGTCTTCCACAGAAGCTTGGATGAGTGTATGTGATAATTACCCTCACTGCTGTCTTATGTAACCTCACCGACATGCATGTTTATTTGCTACAATAAAGGAAACTTCCTACAGCATTGCTATTCAGGGCCAGAGGTCTCTCTTTGCATGTTAGTGACAAGCATGAACATCTCATATTTAACAAGAGATGTATTTTGACCCCTGGTATAACCAAAGCTGTAGGACAACTCACAGTTTCACAATGGGTTTTTCTAATTCTTTTTCTGCAAAGCTCTTAAAGTAGTTGGGAAATCATGTTGAATGAGCCCTGAGAAACAAATCAGGCCCAGATGCTTTGTATGAAGTGGCAGTGAATATAAAGAAAACTCCTAGAACACTAAAAAGAACCTTTTAACCACCACCTTTCCACCCCTCTGTGAACCCAGATTAACTTCCATTTTTAGTTTTACATGTTCACAAGCAGCTTTGCTGCTCTGGAATTCCAGTGCAGTTATTTTGCTCCAGAACACGTGTGTGGTAGTATATATTCCATTTCTTTTACAGATCAGATTTAGGCTCTTGGGTTTTCAAAGCTGTGTACACCTCTCATTTTAAATACCTCTGCTCTGAATCAGCTACTGAAGTGGAAAAAAACACCATTAAAACATTGATGCTGAATGTTTTTGGTGCAGGCCTGTAATTCTAGTGGTGTGGGAGACTAAGACAGGAGGATCAAAAGTTCAAGTCCAGCCTGGGCAATTTGTTGAGACCCTGTTTCAGAATTAAAAATAAACAGGGGTGGGGATGCAGCTCTGTGAGAAGACCCTGGGTTCAACCCATTGCCAGCACCACTAAAACCAACAAAAATGTTTTGCATGTTTTAGAGACCTCTATAACATTATGTATTCAAATATTTTATCTTATTTATAGAGTATTATTGACAATATTAAAACTTTCATTGATTCAAAACTTCTAATGTGGAATAAACAGGTTCCTGTTTTTACGAGTGCATGCATGTATCAGCTGTTGAAGGTATTTTGTTCTAGATTGCCATTATATTCAATCTTTTTTTCTTGTAACTCTGATGGGACTTAAAACTCTAATTAGACTCAGCATCTCTTTGGTCTGTGATACATAGAGCCAGACCTAAAGAAAAGGTATAATGTATGTCCCCAGAACAAACATCCCCTAGCTCCCCTCCATGTGTATATTGTGCATTTTTGAGTGTGAGGAAAGAATATTCCACCACCTCTAGCTTGTGTCCATACTAGATTCCATTTTGTGGGTAGCCAACAAGGCAAAAGATGTCTTCCATGTCTCCATTGGCAATCTGCTTAAAATGAAAATGACTACACTTCTCACACAACCTAATGGGATTGTCAGTGCCAAACAAGTGGATTTTCCAAACTCATTGGAGGTGGCGAAATACCTGTTCCTGCCCGGGAGACACAGGTTCAAATGACATGTGGTATTTTTCTCTGGGATAGGAGGAGGTCCGTGAGTGGAGGATGAACTTGGTTGTGTGCTACACACATAGTAAAGAGTGTGTTGACCTAAAATGAAGGAAGATGTCAAAATGCATAAAGCTGGGTTTGGTGACACACGCCTGTGATCCCAGCACTCAAGAGGCTGAGACAGGAGGATTTCCTTGAGTCCAAAGCCAGCCTGGGCTTCTTAGTGAGTTCAGGCCTAGCCTGGACTATAGAGCAAGACCCTGTCTCAAAAAAGACATCAAAATGCAGAAAATCCATATTTACAGAAAATAGTTAGAATTATGGGAACCTCCCATGTTTTATGTTCTTACATCATCTGGATTATTGAATAGGCAGGCCACCATCTCCCAAGGATCAAAAAGCCTGGGGGCATAATGCTAGAAGGAGGAAGAGAGGCTTGAAGCCAGGTGGGAGACAAAGCCATATGTGCTGATTCAGCTCTCTTTGTCCTGCAGGGTTTGCCCAATCACCACTGGCGAATCACTTTTATTAATAAATGCTATGAACTGTGTGACACTTATCCAGCTCTTCTGGTGGTCCCCTATCTTGCCTCAGATGAAGACCTCAGGAGAGTTGCAGCTTTCAGATCCCGGAATCGAATCCCAGTGAGTACTCCTATTAACAGTTCTTCCCATGAGAACAGTAATCTAGGAACTCAGAAAGCTTTTTGGAATTCCATTGTAGTGAGTAGTTAGAAAGGGCCTCCTGAGTGCAAAGCCTCTTGTCAAGTGGAGAAAGAAGAACAATCCATGCCTTCCTGTTTTGTCGTTGCTGGGACACAATACCCAACACTCCTAACTTGTGGGAGAAAGGCTTATAGTAGCTCACAGTTCAGCAGTCTCAGTCTGTTCATGGGTGGCTGGTAATGGTGGTATGGTGGAAAGGTCTAGTGGAGAACAGCTGCTCGTGACATCACAAGAGGAAGGAGAGGGATTGTGGGGAGCCAGGGCAGGAATATATCCTTCCAGGCCACACCCTCAGTGATTCGCTCCTCTCGATAGTGCGTGAAATCCATACATAATCCACAGAATCCAGATACAGGAGGCTTTTGGGGGACATTCCAGAACCAAACCGTGACAGTGTGCCATTGAAGGAGAATATTGAAGGGATGCAGGTAAAGAACTGTGTATGAGAAGTCACTCCAGGAGGCTGAGACAGGATCAGAAGTTCGAGCTCAGCCTGGACAATTTAGCAAGACCCTGTCTCAAAAGAAAAAAATAAAAAAGGGCTAAGGAGTGTACTTTAATGCAAAAACCCTGGATTCTATGCATAGAAGAGGGCCAGGTGATGTGATTAGAAGGAATGCAGAACAGATGCTTTGTGGCTTTCACCGTCTTTTGTGTGGCAGTGTATAAGTTCAGGTCTCAACATATTCACAGCCTCATTAGGATGAGCTCATCCTGTTTGCAAGCAGCCTCAGTACCCTCCAGCCTGCAGCCAGATAACATCATTCCAGACTTTCTGCCCACTGTAACATTGAACCTGGCTCATTATGTTCCCGTTTAGTCCTTAAATACTCATGGGATACATCATACTATATGTTGTACATACATTTTATTGACTAAAAATTTTGAGATTGTTCTCTTGTTCCTCTGTTAATTTTCATGGTCTGTTGTAATGAGTATGTTGGGTTTTGTTTCAACTCAGTAGTGAGGTTGAAAATTAAGATTTAATGTCACCTTGCCTCTTTAACTTCCGTGTCTACACATTCTTTGTCCTTAAAGGGACAAGTTGTTGTGACAAACTTTTATATATTGTCAGCCTAAGATGAGTTGTAACTTAAAACTCTCTTGCTTCTCTGTTTATTAGCCTGTATTCATATCTTCGTGAAATATATTGTACTGGAAAGTATAGCTTTAGTTCGTTTGGTTGGAGCACTGTGCCCATGAAGGTAGGGTTCCAAGTTCTTGTACTCCACTTAAATGTGCAGATAATTATGCCTAAGCCACTGGGTTTGGTCAGTGTCGTGTTTTGGATCTAGAGTGTCTCCCAAAGGCCTCATGTTCCTATGGATACTGTGTAGCGTTGGAGGTAGGGCCTGATTGGGAGGGGTGGGTGCTTGGGGCTTGACCTACAGGGGTGTGTGCTGGTTCTGCCTTGCTCCCGCACTCTGTTCTGCACTGCTGTAAGGATCCCTGTCTCCCAGAGCACCAGCTGTGGCTCTAGTTGTGGCCCCACCATCATTTTCCAGCCATCTACCCGAGAATGGACTAAGACCATCTGAATTGTGAGCTAAAATAAGCATTTCCTCCCCTAAAGTTGTGTATGTCAGGTAGAGTCACAGCAACAAGAAAGTAACTAAGACAGTGAGCCATCTTGATTCAGTATTCCTCCTTTTTTTGTGGAACTGGTGCTCAAGCCCATAGCCTTCACCCTCAGCTACATCCCCAACTTATTTTCATTTTTGATTTGGAAACAGGCACTTATTAAATCACTATATAGCCAAGGCTGGGCTTGAATTTGTGATCTTTCTGCCCTAGCATCCTTCCAGAATGCTGAGATAACAGGCCTGCACCATCGGGCTTTGGCTGTTCTCAGACATTTTAGAAAACTCTGGTAAGCAAAAAGGAGTCTGCCACCTAGTGAGAACCAGTGTTAACATTTTGGTATATATCTTTCCAGACGTCCTTCTGTGCACTTATTTATTTATGCAGAAAATGAAATTATTCCATAATTTGTACCTCTGTGTATTTTGTATACCTAGCGATGTCTCATAGCCACCTTTCTGTATTTATAAATATGATGTACTGTGATTTATCAGTTTTCTCTTGTGAGACATCTATGTTCTTGTTCATCTTGTGCTGTTATAAGTAGTGCATTCATTAACATCTTCCAGTGAGTAAGTTTTGTATATATCGTTAATTCTGTATGTCTTCTGAAGAAGTAAAAATGATTAAGATGTGATATATATAAGCACAAGTTACCCAAGAAAAGCATATAGCAAGTGTTCTTATTAAAATGAATATTTTTCTGGATTGATCTTTATTTGACTTTTCCCTCAAAATTACATTTATTTATATATGCTTATGGCCCATGATGACTACACATACTTTGCTTTCTCTTGTGTGTGTGCGGCAATCTGCTGCCTCTCTTCTCCTGGAATGAGAGCCATAGGTGAGCAGGGCAGGCCTCCTGGCTACACTTAGATTAGAAGGTGGAGGCCTGTCCCAGGGCTTTCTAGTTCTGAGCCTTTGCATTTTTATTCTAGAAGCTGAAATAATTAAGAGTCTATGTTGACCTTAAGATGTGTGCCAGAACCAACTGGAAACAACCCAAAGTTTTATGCCATGGAGCACTACTCAGTAATGAAAAAAGATAAGCAACTGTTGCAAGCAAAGTGGAAGAGCCATAGACATAATATTGAGTGAAAGAAACCAATATAAAAGACTGATTCCAGAAGATGTGGAGATGATTTATGATGATAAAAATCAGAGTAGCAGTTATGTTGGGCTTAGAATGAAGTGATGATGTGGACAGCGAAAGAGCGTGAATCAACTTTCCTGGGGGCTAAAAGTGTGCTGTATGCTGCTTCTGGGAATTAGCCACATGGGTGCTAGGACCCAGTGTCTTTTTTTTTTTTTTAAGATTGTATGCGGTTTTACTTAACAAAGTCATGTAGATATGACATTAGCTAGATCACATATCTGGTGGCTGGAGCCAAGTTCAGGGGTTAATCTTCTCAGATCACTTGCCTGGCAATGGCTGACTTTCTGGGGATCTTTTTTCCCCATTTATTGATATGTATAAGGGCAAAATTTAAGGTTTACACTGATCTTGAGCATTTTGTGTGCATACATATCTTGTCAAGGTAACAAGGCCTTCCCCATTCTCCTTTCGACTCACCCCCTACCCACCTACCCCCACCCCCAGTCCCCTGATTCCCTTTGTTTTTCACTTTAAGTTCCATGAGATAGTTGTGATCTGGGTTTCTCATATCAGAGAGACCATTTGATGTTTCACCATCTGCTTCTGACTCACTTCACTAAGCATGATGGTCTCAAGGTTCCTCCATTTGCCTCCAAGCTGTTGGACTTTAAGATGCATGATATTCCATTGTGTATAAATACCACAATTTGTGTATCCACTGGTCTGTTGATGGGTATTTTGGTGCCTTCCATATTTTAGCTATTGTTAGTTGTGCTGCTATGAACATAGGTATACATGTAACTCTATTATGTGTTGTTTTTAACTCTTTTGGGAACATTCCCAGGAGATGTATTGTTGGATTGAAGAGACAAACCCAAATACCCTCAAATACTTAATCTTCGATAAAGGAACCAAAAGCATACACTGGAAAAAGGATAGTGTGTTCAACAAATGGTGCTGGGAAAACTGGACATCCACATACAGAAGAATGAATACAGACACGCACCTGTCACCATGCACCAAAATCAAATCTAGGTGGATCAAAGGCCTAGACATTAAAAGTGAAACACTGAACCTTCTAGAAGACAAATTAGGCAAATATCTAAAAGACATAAGGGTAGGCAAAGACTTTCTTAATAAGACACCAAAAGCAAAAGAAATCACTCCCACTATTAACAAATGGGAGTATGTCAAATTAAAAAGTTTCTGCATGGCAGAGGAAACTGTAAACACTGTAAAAAGAGAACCAACAGACTGGGAAAAATACTCACCACCAACACTTCAGATAGGGGGCTCATAACCGGAATATACAGGGAACTGAAGAAAAGTAAGCCCCCCAAAATCAAGGATCCTATTGAAAAATGGGGAAAAGAAATGAAGAGGCAGTTCACTCAGGAAGAAGTTCCGATGACCAGTAAATACATGAAAAGATGTTCAACATCCCTAGCCATGAGAGAAATGCAAATCAAAACAACGCTAAGATACCTTCTCACTCCAGAGAGAATGGCCTATATCAACAAGTCAAATAGTAATCAATGCTGGCGAGGCTGTGGGGAGAAAGGAACCCTCCTGCACTGCTGGTGGGAACGTAAATTTATACAACCGCTATGCAAAGCAGTATGGAGGTTTCTCAAAAGATTGACCCAATGTCTTGATCCTCACATGTTCTTGTCCTTGTATAGCTGGTATTCAGTTATCTTTAACATGACACAAGGTGTCAGATATTTGTACTGATCATGAATGAACATTCTTTATTATCATATGATCTCTCAGAAGCCTATTGTTGATAAAATAGACATCAGCTTTTATAAACATCTATGTTTGCCACTTGTCATTGTATGCAAGTGACTTCACAGATGGTAGGGTACTTGATATCCTATTAGGTAAGCCCAAATGGTTCTACTTCTTGAGTTTGTGTGTCTGCATTTCATCTTCTTGAATCTGACCTTCCTACTGCTGGGCCTGCCTGGAGAAGCTAATGCTATGGTTGTTGCATAGTTTAGAGAATTCTTCCCTCAGTCCTCCCCACAGCCCACTCAGGCATTGTCATTGTCATTCTCCCTCTTGGACCAGAGCCATCATGAGCCAAGTGTCTGAGGCTAGAGCCACAGCAGTTCAGGCACCTAACTCCAAAGTCCACATTGTTACCAGCCATACCACACTTTCCCCACACCTTCTTTTTCTTTTCACATACAAGAGATGTTGGAAAAAAAAAAAAAACTTAGCTACAGCAAAAGACCCATTGCCAAGAATGATGGAGTAAGTGTATTTGAAGTGAGGAGGACTATTTTGAGGAGGGGACTAATGGCAATGTGTGTTTTATTGGAATACATTTTTATTTAAGCATTCACTCTATCTTTCAATCATGCCTTACTGATAAAACATTTGTAGCAGTTTCTGTCTAATAAAAACATGGTGATGTGTCCTCATTCACCTTATTAACTGGATGTGGCACTGTGTGTCCTATGGATCTTCCCCAAAGTCAAAATGACCATGAAAGGCCAACATTTGGGATGGATTCAGGACATGGAGGCACCCCTGACGCTGGCACTACATATACTCACTAAAGAGGATTTCCAGTACTGCTTCAGAAAGTGGCAACAAGGGGACAAGTGGGTTTTAAGCAAGTAATTTAAGTGTTCACTGTATTTTGTGATCACAGTTCATACAGAGACAGGTATAATATACACATGCACGTATATACCCAATTTTTTAAATGACACATAAGGATTGTACTTATTTATAGGGCATAGGCCAATATCTCAGTATATATGTGCAATGTATACTGATCAGATCTGACTAGTTGACACAAGCATCATTTTAGACACTCTTTGTCATTCATCTCTTTATCATTTCTTTGTTCTGATAACCTTCCAAATCCTCCCTAGTGGCTCTTGTGAAGTATTTAGTTAATTGTTGTCCAGTGGTAGAGAACTTGAGCAGGCAGGCCTCCCTCTCTTCCAATAGCTCTATTGCAGTCTGCTTTGCTTCCTTGAGGCCCTCTTCACGTCAGGTGGCTGTCTCAGGCCAGACTTGGGTGAGAAAGCTGGAAAGCCAGGCATCCAACAGGCCAGACTTGGGACTGAACCAGAAGAGAGTTTGATGCCCTCTGCTACAGGCCAGGTATCCAGGCTTCACGTGGAGACTGCAGCTCCTGGGGCAGAGACCTTTGCTTCCATTGAATTTGCCCTTCCCTTTTTTGTATTCTAGAACTGAGATTGGTGGGAAAATTTGTCCTGCAGACATGAGTTAGTAATAGGAGCATCTTATTCCACCAGGGACAATTTCCTTGCCACCTCACCTTTTGCTGAATTTGTTTCCACAGGACAACAAATCTAGTGTACGCTATGAAATTAAAATTATATCATATGCTTTGTTGTCTTTAAGTGATACAAGTATTTCCTTTAAGTAAACATTAATCTCTGTTAGGTGTGATGCTAATTAAGAAAAGGCTATAGGCAGGTCTGATGGTACAGACCTGTAATCCCAGCACTCTGGGAGGCTGAGACAAGAGCTCAATCTGTGTAACTTAGTGATGTAGCAAGACCTTGTCTCAAAATAAATTTTTAAAATGGAGTGGAGATATAGCTCAGTGCAAAGGCCTGTGCTTGAACCCTGGTACCAAGAGAGAGAGGGAAGAAGAGTGAAGGAGAGAGAGAATGAGAAAGAGAGAGGGGAGAGAGAGAAGATTGCTAAAGCAATTGGTGGTTCTAGTTGTTACTGAGATTCCTGAGGGCTCCTCATTCTGGGCCATCACACCCGAGGAAGAGGGCAGAGAGTGAATTTTCTGTTTGAGCACAGATTCATTTCTTCATGATTGCTAATGCTTTCTTTTTAGCTTGAGTTACTTCAAGCCTTGTTTCTTGAAACTTTATGAACTAATTCTAGGTGTTATCGTGGATCCATCCTGAAAACAAGATGGTCATTGTGCGGTGCAGCCAGCCCCTTGTTGGGATGAGTGGCAAACGGAATAAAGATGATGAGAAATACCTCGACGTCATCAGAGAGACTAATAGACAAATTTCTAAACTCACAATCTATGACGCAAGACCCAATGTAAATGCCGTGGCCAACAAGGTGAGTGTATTTAATGACTCGATAGAAACCTACCGCTGTGTGATCTGCAGAGCTTTGTGTAAATGCTGGTGTTCTGCACATTGAGACACTTCTAAATTTTTCACTGAACTATTTGTTTGAAATGGGGTCCTGCCCAGGCTGGTCTCAAACTCCTGGGTTCAAGTGATTCTCCTGTCTCATCTTCCCAAGTAGCTGCAACTGCAGGTGTGTGGGTTAAAATTAAAAGTTAAGAAAATGATTAGCTAGATTTGGTGGTCCACGCCTATAATTCCAGGCTGATGCAAGAGGATCACAAATTCAGTCCCAGGCCAGGAAGCTTAGAAAAGGAAAAACTGGCCAGGAAACTTAGCAGCTCTGCAAGACTCTACCTCAAAATAGAAAGTTTAAAGTTTTAAAAAAAATGGCTGAGATACAGCTCAGTGAGAAAGCTCCAAGTACAGTTCCCAGTAACATTTCCTAAAAGGTAGTTTTCTTAGGCAGAAAGTAAACTTTTAGGTAAATAGACATGACTAAAACCATACTGAACTTAGATTTTTGTCTACAGTCTTAGGTAAAAATGATGGGGTTTTTTTTTGACTGTGGATGGTAATTCTCAATTGTAAGAAATTGTGGAACATTAGAATTAATAAAATTTAAAATTTTTAGTTTTATCTAAACACCCCCCTCATAAATATGTATTCTCATTTATATAACATTTCAAGGAATCTATGTATGTGAATTTTCCAGCCACAAACGTGCACAAAAGTTTTGTGAGCCTAAGCAAAATTTAATAGCAAATGGAGTTGAAGTTGATTAGGAACACCATCAGTTTATTTACATTCTACTTAACAAAATAGGGTTTTTTTGGGGGGGTGGGTATATATTTTAATTTTTACTTTTGGGGCTTGAACCCAGGGTCTTGGTATTGAGCTCCCTGTACATGTCTTTCTAATTTTTGAGGCAGGGTCTCACTAAGTTGTCTAGTTGCCCAAACTGGGCTCAATTTTGTGATCCTCCTTCCTCAGCCTCCTGGAGTTGCCCTTGGAAGCTGCTACAAGATGGAAGGCTCTTTGCCGTTGCACACAGTGGTCTGGATTGATGTGCTTTTTACACCAGATGTTATCATTGCCAGCTGTCACTTCCAAATGCTTGCAGGGGACTTCCCCCAAGTTGCTCGCTCCCATTCTACCTTTTAGATTTATTGCTTCTCTACAGCTGTGGCCTTAAATTTCATCATTTTTACTGTTTTGCTTATCCCAAGGTTATTGAACTGACATATCCAGTTATTCTAGACACATGATAAGAACCTGAAAGTAAAGCAAATCCTTGAGCTGCTGCTTTCTAAGTGGAATCTGTATGATGTGGGTCTCCACTGGGGTGTTCCACCATAGGTATCTGTGAAGCTCAGCTCTGTCATTTAATCCCCAGGCATGGTCATAGACTAGCTGTTCCTTAGCATGGTTGGTGTTTGATTAGAAATAGTTTGGAGAAGTTGAAAGGATAAGTCCATTAGGAATTATAAGTAAAACATTAGAAAAATTAAACCTAAATATCTCCTTGAATTATCCTTAATATTTTATATTTATGTTCCTATTATCCTTCATATATAATTTAGAGTGGATACACATAGAAAATGCAGTGTTTCCATGCACACATCTACGCTTGAAACAGATACAATAGAATATTAAAATGAAGTGTTTTGAAAGAATATTTTAAAATATTAAAGCATGTGAAATGAATATCTTAATTATATTGAAACTAAAGCTCATTAGAGCAGTGGATTTTCTGAATGCTTTTTTCATTCTGGAACTGAGCCTGTTTCTAGTCCTTATAGCAATGAAGGGAAAGAAAAAGGCTTTGAATAGTTCTGGGTCTTTCTTTGAACACCATGTTCTGCTGTTATCTCTCAGCTAGTTGTCTATATCTATGGCGATGGACCCTTGAATCTTGACATTGTGCTACTAGGTAATTTGAGTTGTTCTTCATGTAGAAGAGAAAACCAAAAAGAAGACTTCAAAAACAACCCAAGATGGAGAATTTGAACTTTAGGAAACTCAGTCTGTGGTTGACCAATTGATTTTTTAACCCTTTCTGACTTTTGATCCCTTCACTCCTAATTAGTCCTCGCTGTGAGTACTTAGAGTCTGCAGCCCCACAAGTAACTAGCACTAAAACAAACAAAACCCAGAGATCAGCCAGACCCAGTACCAGCCTGCCTCTGTTTCTGTGGCAGGCCACCAGACTGATGTAAGGGCCAGTTTTGCTAGACCTTTAGCAATGATTTAAAAAAAAAAAAAAAAAAAAAAACGTATTTTCCTTTGGTTTTGCCCTTTGCATATCATTTTCTGTCACCTGCAAGAGAAGCTCCAGTGTTAAGAATGTCTTTGAAAATTGTCATAGGTACTTAAAAGCCACACAGAGAATTGAGTTGTCTGTCTGTTGGAAGGTAACTTGTATCGTTGCTGGCTTTCTTCCCTTAGGCATGAGGGAGCAAGAAAAGTGGAAAGTGGCCCATTTGTATCCTTATTTATTCACTCATAGCACTTTAAAAATGGCAAAGTGAGGGTTGAGGATGTAGCTCAGTGATTAGAGCACTTGACTAGTAAGCACAAGGCCTTGAGTTCGATCCTAGCTGGGTGTGGTGGCGCACACTTGTAATCCTAGGACTGGATGGCTAAGGCAGGAGGATGTCTGAATTTAAAGCCAGCCTGGGCTCCATAGTGAGTTCAAAACCAGCCTGAACTACAGAAGGAGACCCTGTCTCAAAAAAAAAAAAAAAAGAAAAGAAAAGAAAGTTAAGTGGTGACTGTTTTTCATTAAGGAAGAACCATCTTGGATCACATATAAGATATATAATATTAATATAGACATGTGAGTAGTAAAACTTCCTTTAGAATTTTTTTCATTATAGTGTATTTAAAATTAAGGTGAAAATGCCTAGCAAGCTGCAGGTTGGACATAGTTTCAGAGAATTTTGTTTGCCTAAATATGTTTTGTCATCTAGAATCTCTGGAGACCAAGGTCTCTGGCTTGTCACATGGGTCTCCAGGTTTGGGATGCAAATGGAATTGTTCTGTGATCCTTAAAGAAAATCCTCCGTTCCTTTGGCCCTCCAGCCCTGGCTACAAGCTCATATTCCTTCTCTTGTCATAAGGGAAAAAAGTCAGATCTGGTAGTAGACCTGTAATCCCAGCACTATGGGAGGCTGAGGGAGGAGGATCATAAGTTCAAACCCAGCCTGGGCTGCTTACCAAGATCATGTCCCAAAATAAAAAAATAATTTTTGAAAGGGCTAGGGATATAGCTCAGTGCCCTGGGTTCAGTCTCCAGTGTAGAATCAAGCATGCAAGCAAGCTAAGTAAAGCGGAGTGGCGGGCTCATTTGTCTCGGGACTTGGCTTTCCTCCTCAGTCTCAGGGAAGTACTTCCCTGTCGTCTTCCCGTGGTCCGAACTGAGCATAATGTAGCTTTCTTCACAAATCTCGGACCTTGAGATCAGTCAAGGGCGTTCACACTGAGGTACATCCCGAGTCCTGTTTGATTTTGAAATGGTCTCACCAAGTCACTGAGTTGCCAGGGCTGGGCTCAAAGTTGTGATCCTCTTGGCTCAGCCTCCCAGAATGCTGGAATTACAGGCTTGTGCCACTAAGCCTGGCAAACTGTTTAACTTCTTAAATGGCCAAAGGCCCCATGTCCTCTGCCACTTCAAAACCTTTAAGCAGAGTATGGCCAGATTTCTTAACAAAAGAAGTGTAATGCATCTTCGTCAATGTGGAAAACAGGTGCCTTAACCACACTGTGGAGGTGAATGAAAGCATACCCTGGCCACTTGTAAGTGCTTGTAAGTACTGCAATAAGCAGCAGCTATCACGTCCCCCCAGAACCTTCTAGTTATCGAGGACCCACTACGTGCAGTGCTGACTTTGGTGTATACAGAGATGAGAGACAGTCGAGATGTAGTAGAAGAACCTCGGGATTTGAAGCCAGATTAGACTGAAATTGCCTCATTACGTGCATTGCTTTGGGGTGGGGGGCTGTTAAATAGCATCTCCAAGTTTCTCTTTTCTCATTTACAAAGTGAGGATAGTGGTACATTGAAACCTTGGTGCTCAGCTGCTTTGAAACTCCAAAGGTTTGTTACTTGGTGCATTTCAACGTAAAAATTTGGTCCCGAAATGTGGTGTGTGCTTGATATTTAGTACATAAGAGAGAACTTGGTGGTGTTGATTGAATCCTGACTCACTACCTTTCCAGCCAAACCAAAGTGTCTGCGACTCTCGTTTTTTGGTACTCTTTATGCCTCTTAGAACTAATTCATGATGAGGACCAAGGTGCCACTGTACCTGAGTTGCAGTAGCTCACTGAGATAGTGTGTGTGTGTGTGTGTGTGTGTGTGTGTGTTACTGGGAATAGAGCCCAAGTGTGTGTGTGTGTGTGTGTGTGTGTGTGTGTGTGTGTGTGTGTGTTACTGGGAATAGAGCCCAAAGCCTTCATACCGAGCTATACCCCCAGCCCATTTTTTATTTTTCATTTTGAGGCAGGGTCTCACTAAATTGCTCTGTTGCTCAAGCCGGGCTCCAACTTGTAATCCTCCTGCCTCTGCGTCCCAGAATGCTGAACAGCAAGCCTGTGAGATAAATTTTTATAAAGAATCACAGTACATGGACCATCATAGGAGCTCATTAAATAGTGACTGGTGCTAGCTATTGTCATAGGGCATCGCTCCTTTACTCCTGTGAGACCTAGGGATTGTTATCCACTGTTTTCACAGGAGAGAACATTGGAACTCAGGAAGGTTCACACAGTGAGGAGAGGCTGAAGCTGACGTATTAGCCTGGGTTTGTCTAACTCCAGAGCCTGTTTTTTTTTTTCCTAATGTGTGTTACCTGTGTGAGTTCTATTACAAAGCCAAGCATGCCTGCTGCCTTCTCAATTCTGCTGCCTCTGCTCCACCCAGAGGGTCTTGTTCTAGTTGTAAAACTAATGGAAGATGAGCAACTTTCTGAACCTAAAGATGAGTCAGTAATTACAGAGCATTTTGGAAAAGATTTCTGTCTCCTGAATTTACCTGAGGACATTTCCAGAGTCCCACATTTCTTTTCTAGCTCAAACTATGACTAATGTTGCTGAGGCTTAGTGTTCCATAGGAGCTTAAGTCACATGAATTATTTCTTTAAATTAGAGGGGTATGGGACTAGATCTGGAAGACAAAAAATTGGCATGTTTGGGAAGTTCCTGACAAAATAGCAAATCTACCTGATTATTTATATATCTTGTTTCATAGGCAACAGGAGGAGGGTATGAAAGTGATGACACATACCATAATGCTGAGCTCTTCTTCTTAGACATTCATAATATCCATGTCATGCGGGAATCCTTAAAAAAAGTGAAAGACATTGTTTATCCTAATGTAGAAGAATCACATTGGTTGTCCAGTTTGGAGTCTACCCATTGGTTAGAACATATCAAGGTAAGTAGTTTTTAAAATATTTGCATATGTAAAAGAAAGTATTTATTTAGCAGAACAGGATTTTCCCCTTAAATATTAAAAATTGAACACTGAAAAAAAGTCTGTTCATAATAGAAGACTCTGTACTTGGCAGCCCTGTGTCTCTTTAGAACTTGCTTACCACAATTAAAGATCTCCTTTCGTCACACTAGCTGATTTTTAGCTTGTTGAGCTGTCTCTTTTGGTCTTATCAGTAACAAATTGTCCAGTTTTCCATACAATAAAGTACTTATTTCAAAATAATTTATTATCCCCTGTGGACCTAGAAAATTTTAAAGACTGGGCTTCATATTTTCATTATGATCCCTTCTTAGTCCTAACAGAAGCATTAAAAATATTCCACTCTTTTAAATGTAAAAAATACTTGAAGCTACCTAACATGTTTAGAAATAATTTCATGGGGCTGGAGGAATGGCTCAACTGTTAAAGCGCTTGCTAGCTAAGTCAAGAGCTAAGTACCTGAGTTCGATTCCCCAGCACCACATAAGCCGCGTATAGTAGCTCACACCTATAATCCCAGTACTCAGGAGGCTGAGACAGGAGGATTTCTATGAGTCCAAGGCCAGTCTGGGCTCTACTGTGAGTTCAGGACTACCCTGATCTACAGAGCAAGACCCTGACTCAAAAAAAAAAATTATTAGAAATAATTTCATTCTGTAAACAAATAAAATGCCTGCTTTAAATACATGAATTGCTAACATAGATCATTATCTAGTGAAATTTTATTTTCCAACTCTCTTGTGGTTGAGATCTAAAATATCCTTTAGAATTAAAGATGAGGCTTTTGGAAGGTAATTATATCGTGGGGCACTATTTTTGTCAGGGGATTCATCCATTGATGATTTTATGCACTCTTAGCAGGTGGGGCCTGGTTGGAGGTGGGCCACTAGGGTGTGACCTGGAAGGTATATTCTTGTCCCTGCTGCTCTTTTCTCTCTCTGCTATGGAGTTGCCAAGGAGACCACCAACCATAAAATGTCAATAAGGGGGAAAAGTAGATTGAATATATGAAAATAGTATTTTTATAACTCTTTGTGCATGTTAAAACTATTCTAATTTTTAAAGAATTATTTCAAAGCCGGGCCCAGGGGTGCAGGCCTATAGTCCCAGTGCTCTGGGACGCTGAGGCAGGAGGATCATAAGTTTGAGCCCAGCTTTAGCAACTTTATGACTTGACGAGAGTAGGCTCTGTCTCAAAATAAAAATAAAAGGATGTGACCCAGTGCAAAAGTTCTAGATTCCATCCCCAGTGCCACAGAAAATTATTTCAGAAAATAATTGTGTGCTTTCTTTGTATTTAAATATTACACCTAGCAAATGGAAGTAAGGAAAAGATGTGTTTCCTACCTTAAAGGAGGTCCATTTTCGGTTAAAAAGATGACACTGTAAAATTAAACAGTTTTTATCAAGTACCATGTAGACCTTCGGAGCAAGGTCAGCAAAAGGAACAGGCGAATTGGGATCTTGTGAAACTTGATGGATGTTGTCCTTGAAGCAAGCAAGTATGAGGGATCGGTTGTAGAGAAAAAACCACCAATATAAAAGCCAAGAAACAGGCACAGGGGAGATTGAGTGAGCAACAGTAAGAGTTTCTGAAGATGCAGGTCAATCTAGAGATCTGGGAATCTAGGAGATACTAGGTTTTCAGAGGCCTTGACTGCCAGGTTAGGCTTTGGGGAGCTCTCCGGGGCTTGTACAGTGGATAGGAGATGGAAAAATATGAGGATGAAGAAAACAGAACCATCCCAAGAGTGCACAGATGGAGGTGGCAATGCCACTGTCAGGAAGAGGGGGCCACAAAAGACACAGAACTGACAGTGTTCAGTGAAAGGCCTTCAGGACTTGGTAATTAGCTGGGTACAGGATCCAAAGAAATGGAGGAGGATGCCATGGGGCTGAGCCTGGCTGACTGAGAAGGTGATGCCACTTGCACATTAGGTGTAATCTTGAGTAGGAGCTTCGTAGAGAGAAATGCTATACAGTTGGAGTAGCAGCAGGCCATCCTCCAAGGCCATCTAGCAGGCAGGTTTTCGTATATAGTGGAACTCAAAATACAGGTTAGAACTGCAGGTCTCTGGAAACTGGCTACTGAGAGAGGGGACATATGGGGAGAACATCAGGGGACTGAGTGGGGGCCTTGATGTTCATATCCAAGGTAGGCGACAGGAATGGAGTTCCATTACTGAAATTTTATGTGGGTGGGGGTGGGGTGTGTGTGTGTGCGTGTGTTCATGTGAGTTTATATGTGTGGTGTTTGGTGCTGGGAGATTTGAAACTCAGGCCACCATAGTGTGTACTACTTCCTGTCAGTCACAAATCTATCACATTAGTGAGCCCAGAGCCTGCATACTGAGGTACAACTTCAGTACATTTTTTCCCATTTTATTGATACGTATAAGTGCAAAATTCAAGGTTTACAATGAAGTTTAGCATTTTGTGCACATACGTATCTTGTCAAGGTGACAAGGGCTTTCCCATTCTCCTTTTGTCCCTCCACCTACCCACCTCTCCCTCCCTCCACCCCCACCCTACCCCCCTGTTTCACTTTGTTTTTCATTTTAAGTTCCAGAGGACTTGTGATCTGGGTCTCTCATATCAGAGAGACCATTCAATGTTTCACCTTATGCTTCTGACTCACTTCACTAAGCATGATGTTCTCAAGTTTCTTACATTTGCCTGTAAAAGCCTCCATGCTGTTGGACTTCATTGATGCATAGTATTCCATTGTGTATAAATGCCACAGTTTGTGTATCCACTGGTCTGTTGGTGGGTATTTTGGTGACTTCCATATTTTAGCTATTATTAGTTGTGCTGCCATGAACATGGGTGTACATGTATCTCTATTGTGTGTTTTTTGGCCTTTTGGATATATTCCCAGGAGGGGTGTCGCTGAATCGAAGGGGATATTTATTTCTAGTCTTTTGAGAGCTCTCCATACTGCTTTCCAAAGAGGTTGTAGGAATTTACATTCCCACCAGCAGTACAGGAGGGGTCCTTTCTCCCCACAGCCAAGCCAGCACTGATTATTATTTGACTTGTTGATGTAGGCCATTCTCTCTGGAGTGAGATGGTATCTTAGCATTGTTTTGATTTGCATCTTTCTTATGGCTAGAGATGTTGAGCATCTTTTCATGTATCTGTTGACCCCTTGTACTTCTTCGTGAGTGAACTGCCTCATTTCATTTGCCCACTTTTCAATAGGATCCTTTATTTTGGTGGGCTTACTTTTCTTCAGCTCCCTGTATATTCTAGTTATGAGCTTCCTATCTGAGATGTTGGTGGTGAATATTTTTTCCCAGTCTGTTGGTTCTCTTTTTACAATGTTGATAGTTTCCTTTGCTGTGCAGAATCTTTTTAATTTGACAAGGTCCCATTTGTTAATAATGGGGATAATTTCTTTTGCTCTTGGTGTCTTGTCAAGAAAGTCTTTACCTACCCCTATGTCTTTTAGGTATTTGCCTACTTTCTCTTCTAGAAGGTTTAGTGTTTCATTTTTAATGTCTAGGTCTTTGATTCACTTTGATTTGATTTTGGTTCATGGTGATAGTTGTGTGACTAGATTCATTCTTCTGCATGTGGATGTCCAGTATTCCCAGAACCTTTTGTTGAACATACTGTTTTTTTTTTTCATTGTATGCATTTGGCCCCTTTGTCGAAAATTAAGTAATTGAGGATATTTAAGTTTGTCTCTGCATCTTCTGTTCTGTTCCACTGGTCTATCTGCCTATTTTTGTGCCAGTACCAAATTGTTTTTACAACTGTGGATTTATAGTGTAGCCTAATGTCTGGAACTGTGATGCCTCCTGCCTTGGTCTTGTTGCTCAGGATTGCTTTGGCTATTCTTGGTCTCTTTTGGTTCCATAGGAATTTAAGAATTGTTGTTTCAAGTTCTTTGAAGAAACTTGTAGGTATTTTGATAGGAATTGCATTGAATCTATATATCAGTTTCGGTAGTATAGTCATTTTGACTGCATTTATTTTGCCTATCCAAGACCAGGGGATGTAATTTCTTTCTTCAATATAATGTAGTTTTCTTTACATAGTTTCTTCACTTCCTTGGTTCCGTATACTCCTAGGTATTTAATTTTTTGCTGAGCTATTGAGAATGGAATTGTTTTTCTGAGTTCTTGCTCAATAAGTTCATTGTTGGTATAGAGAAAAGCTGTTGATTTTTTCGTGTTAATTTTGTAGCCTGAGACTTAGCTAATTTTTTTTATTATTTCTAGGAGTTTTGTAGTGAAGTTTTTAGGGTCCTCCATGTAGATAATCGTATCATCTGCAAATAAGGAAAGTATGACTTCCTCCTTTCTAATGCAGGTTCCCTTTATTTCATTTTCTTGTCTGATTGCTATCACAAGCATTTCAAGGACTATTTTGAATAAGAGTGGTGAGAGTGGGCAGCCTTGTCTTGTTCCTGATTTGAGAGGGAATGATTTCTATTTTTCTCCATTTGCTTTGAAATTTGCAGAAGGCTTAGCATATATGGCTTCTATGAGTTTTAGATAGGGCCCTTCTATACCTATTTTTCTCAGTGTTTTTATCATGAAGGGGTGCTGGATTTTGTCAGAGGCTTTTTCTGCATCAATAGAGATGATCATGTGGTTTTTGTTTTCGCTTTTGTTAATATGGTGTATTACACTGATTGATTTATGTATGTTGAACCAGCCTTACATCTCAGGGATGAAGCCCACTTGATCATGGTGTATGATCTTTCTGATTACTTGTTGGATTCTGTTTTCCAGAGTCTTACTGAGGATTTTTGCATCTATATTCATTAAGGATATTGGTCTGTAATTTTCCTTCCTAGTTAAGTCTTTGTCTGGTTTTGGGACTAGTGTAATGTTAGCCTCAAGAAATGAGTTTGGTAGTATTCCTTCATTTTCTACTTTATGAAATAGTTTGAGGAGGATTGGAGTTAGTTCTTCCCTAAGGTACTGAAAATATTCTGCTGTGAATCCATCTGGGCCTGGACATTTATTTGTAAGTCAAGCTTTTATTTCTGCTTCAATTTCTGTTTGTGTGATGGGGTTGTTCAAGATTTTTATATCTTCATCCTCTAATTTTGGTATTTTATATGTATCTAGGAAGTCATCCATTTCTTCCCAGTTCTCAAATATGTTAGAATATAGGTGTTCAAAGTAATCTCTTATAATATTTCAGCACATGTTTGACTTTTAATTTTGAGACAGGGTCTTGCTAAATCCGTGAGTTGCCCAGGCTAGGCTTGAACTTGTGACCCTCTTGCCTGAGCTTTCCAGAGTACAAGGATGACAGACCTATGACACAAGGCATGGCTAATGAAGTTTTCAGTGATATGGTTTTGAAAACCTGATTTAGTTTCATTAGATAATTGTAGCTGTTCCTGTCAGAAGTGATTGTGAAAATTCATCTTTAATTGGAAAACAACTAAAAATTAAAAATAATAATTGACTAAGATTGAGTCACTTTATTGTAAGAGAAGTATCTGTAGTGGAAGTTGCCCTCTGTAAAAATGCATTAGAGTCCTGAGTTCACTAAGTGGAACTTGAGTGATATAGGGTGATGTAGTGTATTAATGTGCCTCTCAACATCATTTTCTTCAGAAGTACCTCAGATTAAATTTGTTAACAGGCTGAGAGGAATACTTAACTTGCTTGAAAAAGTAAACTATACTAATTATTTTAGAAATAATGAGTTTTGTATATGTAAGTTCATGGCCTGTCATTTATGAGTCCCCTAACTATTCCTTGTCAGCTCTACTTGGTCTACGGCTTGTGTAAAATGCTGAAGTTATGTTTAAAACATTTTTCTATATGTCAGAACTTTCACATGGTCTGTTCCTAGAATTAGTGTAAATAAGTTAATATTTCAGTTTCCTTGAATTAAAGTGACTGCAATACATGTCCAAGCATGGCTGTTGGAATTTATCTTTTAAGAATCAACAACATTTAAAATCAACATTAAAAGTCACTAGCTTTTCTGTATACCATAATGTGCACCAGTAATTCACTAGCTGAGAAGGAAAACAATTCCATTCATAGTAGCTTTAAAAAATGCCTAGGAATCATCCTAACCCAAGGAGGTGAAAGGCTTCTACAATGAAAATTATAGAACACTAAGAAAGAAATTGAAGAAGACCCTAGAAGATGGAAAGACCTTTCATGATCATGAAACAGCAAAGTTGATACTATTAAAATGGTCATGTTACCAAAAGGCATCTACAGATTTGGTATAATTGTAATCCACATCAAAATTCTACTGACATTATTCACAGAACTACGGAAAAAAAAACCCCAAATTTGTAAGGAAGCACATACGACCAAGAATAGCCAAAGCAAACTTAAGCAACAAGAATGAGGCTAGAGGCATCACAAAACTCAATCACAAATCATACTACAAAGCCGCAGTAAGAAAAACAGCATGCTACAGGCACAAAAAAGACCCATAGATTAGTAGAACAGAATGGAGGACACAGAAACAAACCCATACAGCTGCAGCCATCTGATTCTGTAAAATGGAGCCAAAAACATACATTAGAGAAGAAACAGCATTTTTAACAAATGGTGCTGGAGAAACTGGATCTCTGTATGTAGAAGATTGGAACTAGATGCCTATCTCTCTGCACAAAAATCAATTTAAAATTGATCTAAGACCTAGTATAAGACCTGATGTTTTGAAACTATGGAAGGGTAAAAGAGTAGCATAGGAGAAACACTTGATGCCATTGGCCCTAGCAAAGACTACCTGAGTAACACCAATTAACACAGGGAATAATAGCTGGGACTATGTCAAATTAAAAAGTTTCAGCTAAGGCAATTGAATCTTATGTATTTATTTATTTATTGCTCTTTCCCAAATTAACTAGTCTTTTGAACTACATGCTTATAGTTATTTTCTAATGTGAACTGGAGAGTAAGGCCAGGTGTAACAATAACAGCAAAGATATAGGAAAATATGGAAAAAAAAAACTTTTGGTGAATATCCCAATAAAGGGATTGGTTGGATTCAGAGAGGAGCTATCAAGATGTAACTATTGTGAACCCATTAGAGGAATAGGAAGCTGAGGTAGAGTGGTGACTTAAGTGAAATGACTTAGGCACGGAAGATTAATATGTTAAACACCGTATGGTTTCTCGGACTTGGAAAACCCAGAACACAGACATTCTTTAGACCCACATGAAGTGATAACCAGAGCCGGGGGAAGGGACAGGAAGTGGGTGGGGGGGTAGAAGATGGGAAGGGATTGTGAAGTCGATGTGATACATAGGTGTACGAAACACCCAAATTCATTGTAAATACTATGTATTACATCTGTATATTAATAAAAATAGTGGGAAAAAGTTTCTGCACAGCAAAGGAAACAACTAACACAGTGAAAAGACAGTCTACAGAATGGGAGAGAATCTTTATTACTGCTTTTCTCGTAATTAATATATACAAAACTCAAATAATTTAGCACCAAAATATCAAAAATAACCCAGTTGATAAATTGGCAAATTAATTGAATAGACAATTCTCTAAAAAAGTGCAGATAGCCAATAAGCACGTGGAAAAAAAAATGCTAAACATCTTTAGCCATCATAGAATGCAAATAAAGATTACATTGAGACTTCCAGTCTAGATGGCGGCTCAGTAACAGCATTGCACAATCTCTCCTCATCAACTCACTTAAAAAGTCAAGAATTTAGTTAGAAAATGTGTGCTCAGTGTAGCGAGGAAAGAGAGGAGCACCCCAACAACTGAAAGGAGACCAGGGGAAGGTCAGAAATTCTGAAGGATCATCGAAAGCTGAGGAAAAAGAAATCCCATCAGCCCAGGAAGCCGCCACAGGTTGCCGGCAAAAAGCTGCAGACGGAGGAAAGCCCACGTGGGAACCTGAATATCTGACGGAGCTGGGAGAGGATGGAGCACCCCAACAATGGACAGGAGGCTGTGGGAGGGTCACAAATCCTGAAGTCACATCGGAAGAGGAGGAAAGAAGCAGCCGACTGCGTGGCCCCAAGCTGCCGGCATCCACAGACCACAGACGGAGGAAGGTCCGGAGCCAGAGCCTCAGCCTGAGGTGAGCATGGATACGGAGAAGTGGGAAGTGTCAGCAGCTGGCGGCCCAGCCTCCAAAAAAACCAACCCACGGGTAGTGTGTACTACAAACATGACGTGTGCTCCACCTAGAAAATTCCCCTGGGATGTAGATCAGAAGCAGCGCTCGGCAGCTATCACAGGCAGTGACGTCAGCAGGAGCCATTTTAAAAAGAAGGGAAAAAAAGCCCAAGGCTGAACTCTTTAGTTTAAACGAAAGCTCAGAAGAGCACATCAGGGCTTTTGGGGTCACCCTTAAACAGTGCCTAGGAAGAAACTGACACAAGAGGCAGAGAGAGGAGAAAAGAAGGGAAAAGAAAAGGCAGCTGCTCCCCTGAATGGCTCAGGGTAGTAGACACTTCTCCCAGGGTGGTGAGCCCTGCCCTGGGGGAGAGAAGCCAACACAAGATACCTCAAAAGGCAGATCATTGTCCTGTCCCTCAAGCAACACGCTGGAGGCTTCCAGGTTGCAGCTGCCCTGCACACCAGAGGCATCTAAGACTGGGAAGTCCATCACATGCCCGTCTCATGAGCCAGAGGCTTTTAGAGGCTGCCAGGGAATTCCATCATGCTGTCAATTCTGAGCCCCAGAGGCTTCCAGAAACATCTAGGACTGGAAATTCCATTGCCCTTTCTGTCCTTTGGGCCAGAGGATTCCAGAGACATCTAGGACTGGGCCTTCACCAAACCCTTCTTTCCTGCGCACTAGAGATAGCAGAACCATGAGGAAACGTGGTAACAAATCTCCTACAAAAAGACCTGACACCCCAGAAGATGATACCAGGGATACTGAAGTTGCAGAGTCCAAAGATGAAAATGGCAAAAATGATGGTAACTTCTGGGCCCAGAAATACATTGAAGTAAAGTAGGAATTAAAGCAGGAAATGAAAGTGATGGAACAGGAGCTATGCCAAGACATAGCAAAGCTAAAAGCAAGCCTTGAAAAGCAATTAGAGGAGACCATAGAAGAGATAAATGAGAAGATAACAAAGGCAATACAAGAAATTAGAGAAGAACACAACAGAGACATAAAAAAATAAATGCAGACATCCAGGAAGTGAAAAAAACACAGGAAATAATAAACAAGCATTTCAAATATTTTCAGAATAGAATATCAGACCTAGAAGACAAAATGATGGAGCAGGAACAGAAAGACCGTAAAGAATGCAAAGTAAAAAAAAAGAGGAAGAAACGGCTGATAGATGACTCAAAGAGAAACAACCTCAGAATTATGGGAGTCCAAGAGAAGACTGAGGGCAAAGAAGACTGAGGCTTGAATGTCATGTTCAATGAAATTATGGAAGAAAATTTCCCAAATCTCAGAAGAGAAATGAACATGTCATGGAACTACTGCAGGCATATAGAACACCAAATAATAGTGATCAGAAGAGAACCTCATCACAACATGTCATAATCAAAGTACTAGAGACCCAACATAAAGTGAGAATACTGAATGTGGTAAGAGAAAAGCAGAAGGTGACCTACAAAGATATCAACAAAAGCGAAAACAAAAACCACATGATCATCTCAATTGATGAAGAAAAAGCCTTTGATAAAATCCAGCACCCTCACATGATAAAAACTGAGAAAAATAGGTATAGAAGGGCCTTAACTAAAACTCGTAGAAGCCATATATGCTAAAACTACTACAAATATCATAGTAAATGGAGAAATACTGAAATGGTTCCCTCTCAAAGCTGGAACACGACAAGGCCGCCCACTCTCACCACTCTTGGTCAACATAGTCTTTGAAACACTTGCCATAGCAATCAGACAAGAAAGTGAAATAAAGGGAATCTGCATCAGAAAGGAGGAAGTCAAACTATCCTTATTTGCAGATGATGTGATTATCTACATGGATGACCTCAAAAACGCTTCTATGAAACTCTTGGAAATAATAAAAAAAAATTTAGCCAAATTACAGGCTACAAAATCAGTACTAAAAAATCAATAACTTTTCTGTACACTAACAATGAACTTAATGAGAAAGATCTCAGAAAAACAATTCCATTCTCAATAGCACAGCAAAAAGTTAAGTACCTAGGGGTATACCTAACCAAGGAAATGAAGGACCTATATCAAGAAAACTACATTACACTGAAGAAAGAAGTTATAGGTGACATCAGAAAATGGAAAGGCATCCCCTGCTCTTGGATAAGCAGAATAAATATAGTCAAAATGACTATACTACCTAAGCTGATATATAGATTCAATGCAATTCCTATCAAAATGCCAACAAATTTTTTCAAAGAACTTGAAACAATAATCTTTAATTTAAATGAAACCAAAAGAGACCAAGAATAGCCAAAGCAATCCTGAGTACATAACAGAATACTATTCTTCCATAAGACAGATAGATTTGAATCATTTGCAAGTAATGGATACAACTTGAGACCGTTATGCTTAGTGAAGTGAATCACTTAGAAAGTTAAATATCTCATGGTTTCTTTAAGGAGAAACCTAGAATAGAAAAAAATAATAAAGTCTTGGTGAGTTGTTGGGAGTTAGACGGGATGAGAGAAAGAGAGGGTGACACATTATATATGTGCACAAAACTCTCAAGTCAATGTCACCATTGTGTATATGCATACACACACTAACAAAAATGGGGGGGGGGGAAGAGCAGCTGTGCCACTTTACATTCCCACCTGCAATTTTAAAAAAAGAAAATGTGGGTTATATTTATAATGGAGTATTATTCAGCAGAAAAAAATAGATTGTGTCATTTGCAGGAAAATAGATGGATCTAGAAGTCATCATATTGTACATAAGAAGGCATTCTCAGAAAGAAAGATGTCACATATTCTCCATGCTATGTGGAACATGAGACAGTTGTGTTAGTTTGGGTTCTTTCAAAAGGCAGAATTTACAGAAATTATAACAAATGGGTCTATTCAGAAGGCTTAAAAATCCAAAATAGATAGTCTAAGATGGCAGCCTGCACATGTGAGAGATAGAGTGTCGGATGGCTGCTCAGCCACAAAGTAGAACTCCCGTCTGGGACTTCAGGACAGCCACTGAGAGTCTGCTGCAGATCTTGGTTCTTCGAAGAACAATGGCAAAGACTGGAGACTGAAGATCAGCGACTAAAGATCAACAATGGGCAGACAGGTGCAAGTCAACACTGGAGTGGATCTGTGATGAGGATCTACGGTGTGTAGCAAGTAGGTGTAGCAAGTCTTAGCAAGTCACCGTAGCAAGTCGGCATCCTTACACAATTGCAAAGGCGAGAGCTTTCGCAGAGGAAGAAACTATTAACAATCTTTCTTCCTTCCTTTTATACCATCCGAGTTCATTTGGGCCTCCCACATCTGGATGGGTGCTCTTCCCTCATTGGCCGACCCACAAATCACTCACACTCTAATCCAGGCTGGTTCCCAATTCCCAATCTAAGTGTGGTTCCCAAACCCTAATCCAGGCATGGTTCCTAATTCCCTCAAGTTGACATAATCTCTCCAGCAGTCACAGCAGTGCAACCATTTTTAAGTCACTTCATCAGTTTCTTTAAAAAATTAAACACATTAGGGATGGAGAAATAGCATAGGGGTTATTCACATGCACAAGGACACAAGTTCAATTCCCGAGCACCACATAAATTGGGTGTGGTGATGCATACCTGTAATCTCAGCACTGGGGAGCCTGAAGCAAGAGGATTGCTATGAGTTCAGAACCAGCCTGGACTAGAGTAGACTACAAAGTAAGACTCTGTCTCTATTTAAAAAAAAAAAATTCATCACGTGATCCATCTATTTCACTCCTAGATATTTACCCAAAAGAAATGAAAACCACGTCCCTTCAAAACTATTTATGTGAATGTTCATCACAGCATTATTTGGGGCAAACAAATGTTTGAAATAACCAAATGTCAATCATCTGATGAATGGAAAAGTTTCTTTCCATATGGAATTTTCTTTGCCCACAGAAAAGCATATGATGCCCAGTAAAGGAAGCCATATACAAGAGGCCCTTTATCGTGGCTGTTCATAAAACATGTCTTCGTAAATACCTTGCTCATCAAAGATTGTATCAGGGCAATCATTTGTATACATAAATTTAATTGTGCTTGTAAGTCTCCCATTTCTACTATAAAGCTGTAACTTATGAGCCCATATTTTGCCAACCTAGTCACCAAGAAGTGATTTCCAAAGTATCACATCTTTAAGGTCTAGACTTGACCCTGTTTTTGAATGGCGTCCCCTCAAAATTTGTGTGTTAAAGTTGTGGCCTTCAGTACCTTAGACTGTGACCTCATTTAGAGAGAGGTTCTTTGAAGCTACAAGGAGATGAGACTTAGAGATCTTGGACATCCTGCCTCTGGAATTATGAGGCAGTCACTTTCTGCCATTTAAAACAACCAGCTTGTGGTAATTTGTTATAACAGTCCTAGCATCCTATTACAGCCACATCTGTGAAAAACATGTTGAAAAACAGTTTGATATTATGTTTTAATATCTGAGCACATCCAGATGTAGTCTCCATAGACAAAGGAAGATCAACAGACCCTGCAATTCCTGTTCTCTTCTCATAACTGTTCTAGACACTGATTGGTATTTTAAAACAGGACTTTGTCTAGAGTCAAAAATTACACATTCAAACATAAGCAAGGTCTGAGCACTCGCTACTGATTGGCATTTTTTTTTCTGCCAGCTGGTGCTGACAGGGGCCATTCAAGTCGCAGACAAAGTTTCTTCAGGGAAGAGCTCGGTGCTTGTGCACTGCAGTGATGGATGGGACAGGACTGCTCAGCTGACGTCCTTGGCCATGCTGATGTTGGACAGCTTCTACAGGAGTATTGAAGGGTTTGAAATACTGGTACAAAAAGAATGGATAAGTTTCGGACACAAATTTGCATCTGTAAGTAAACAGTAAAGCTAATTTTTAAAAATCAGATCACTGTTGTTTGGGATTTAAAAACCAAAATGTGGAACCACATAGTTTGTACTAAAATGCAAAGCTGAGGAATATAAATAAACATCATTCTATGGTTTGCAAATGTTTGTTGCCTTAGGTTGAAGTCTTGGAGGACGTGTTTATGTTGGTTTTGCTTGACAGTAATACAGAGAGTCTACATTAGAAGTCTTTATAGTAAAATTGCATAAAAGAAAGATGATTAAACTGAGCCCAGTGGCTCAGGCCTGTAAATCCCAGTGCTCTGGGAGGCTGAGACAGAAAGATTGCAAATTGTAGCCCAGTCTGGGCAACTTAACAAGTTGGCAGGAAACTATCTCCTAATTAATCAAAAAACATTGTTAAGAAATGGGCTAGGGATGGAGTTTGGTGAAAAGGCCCCAGGCTCCAGTGCCATGAGAGGGGGTTGGGGGGAGGCTAGCTATTCTCTCTGAATTACTGTTATAGCTGTTGAGAGGAATTCCAGAATTTCCACTACAGGTTTTTATTATTCTCTGATACACAACTTTGAAGTCATCAAGAGAACCTGTTGGAATCCTTGCAGGGCCTTGTTTCCAGATGTCTCTGGAATTGGCATTTTGAAGTAGTCCCGACAAGCACTGCTGGACCCTCTTCTAGCCTTCGTCTAGACTTCAAAAGCCATGTGAATCTATTTTCAAGTAGCAAGAATCACTGTCTAGTTAATGAATACACTGAGATTTTGGGTCTTTCTGGTCTTGTTTTTCAGAGAAAAATAACTTAATTTTAGTAGTCATACTTTTTTTTTTTTACATAATTTCAAGCCTCGAAATGTCAGGGTTGGTCCATTGACAACTGACAGAATGTTAGGTTGTGTTGTAATGTTTTGGGTAACACAGTTCATTCTATCTGCAGTAATTCAAGGCTATACGAAACTCCAGTCATATGAGCTAATTGTGTAAACTACATAGGATGCTGATGGTTTGTCAATTTTATTGGTATTTAGAGAAGTTGATCTACCTCATTTCCATTATTATGGAACCTTCTGTTACTCATCTATATTTCCATGAAAACACATATTATTTATTCTCCAAGAATCTCGGCACTTAGAAGGCAGGTTGCTGAGTTGTATTGTCACATTTTGTGGGTTGCATGCATTCTCAGTTTTGTACTTATAAATTAAATAATCTTCTCCAATTCCTTCCAGAGAATAGGTCACGGTGATAAAAACCATGCCGATGCTGACCGATCTCCTATCTTTCTCCAGTTTATTGACTGTGTATGGCAGATGTCAAAACAGGTAAGGAATGTAGGGAATGAAAATACACTTGACTTAAAGTTAAATACAATATCTTGTCATGATGTCTGGGATTTGCCCCCAAAATATTGGAGAACAGAGATAGAGATGCAACAAGATTGACTATATGTGAATAGTTATTGGATCTAAGTTATGAATACATAGGTGTTTGCTTTCCTAATTGTTGCTAATATGTAAATGTTTGGAATTCTCCATAATGAAATCTCCCAAATTAATATTTAACTGCATGATCTCTTCCAGTGGAAGATATATGGATTTGACAATGCCTGGTAGTCTGTTCCATAGATTCTGTGGTGTGTGTATAGGCAGATTTGCTGGCTTTTAATACCTCAAACAAGCTACCCTGTCTATCCAGGAGAACCCAGAAAATTGGCCTTTCGACCACCTTTTCCTCTTTCTTCCTTTACCTGAGCCTTGTTTAAATGCCTCAGTTCTATGTAAAGTGCCAAAACTAAACTAAAGGTGTGTGTGCCTTGCAGGCTTCCTGTCATGCTTTGCTTATTTGTTTTTTGCCTAGTTCCCTACAGCTTTTGAATTCAATGAACGGTTTTTGATTACAATTTTGGATCACCTGTATAGTTGTCGATTTGGAACTTTCTTATTCAACTGTGAATCTGCTCGAGAAAGGCAGGTGAGTGACAATGCTAATGGTTTTTTAAACAGATTTGCCAAACTTTTATCTCATCTACTGTGCAATAAGATGAATATGGTGTCTTATGACACACCAGCCATTCCCCCAAGGAGTAGGAACTCATTATGGAGTCCAGGCTGGCCTCAATCTCCTGCCTCAGCCTCCCAAAGAGTGTTGGGGAATAGAACTCAGGGACTTGCACTTGCTAGGCAAGCACTCTAACTGCTGTGCTATTGCTCAAGTTCCAGTAAAGGGAATTTCTAAAGAATGTGAACCTATAAGAATAGGGAAAAGGAGAGAAGAGAAAGCAACAGACTTTTAGAAGCTTGGGAAGCCAGGACATAAGTGGCAAATGATTGAGCTTGAGAAGCTAAGAACCAACCCATTGCAGGTACTATGACTGACTCCAAGATGAACTCTGCCAGACAGGTATCTGAAAAGAAAGGGGAAGATGAGATAAAAAGTTGAAATTCTGTTTGGAATGAATTACTGTCCTCCGCTCACTCCCTCCCCATGTTTTGGAAGCAGTCTTGGTCAGCCAAATGGGAACACAAAAGCAGCATTCCTGCTGGCAAGGATGGGGAGGCAGCAGTGCTTTTGCTGATGGGGTTGGAAAATACTGCTACTACTGCTGTGGAAAACAGCAAAATCTACAATTATCTGACGACTCAGAAATCTCACCCCAGGTGTATACTCAGAAGATCTGACTGAAAATAGGGGTTGAGACAAATACTTGTACGTGCATATATTCACAGTAGGCAAAAGACGGAAGGAATCCAGGTGTCGTTCAAGAGGATAGATGGCTAATAAGCAAACTGCTTTGCCATAGGATGGAATATTATCTGGCCATAGAAGGCAAGTGCCAACACGTGTTGCAATGTGAGTAAACCTTGAAATCATTATTACAAAGGAAAGGAGCCTGCTCTAGCTTACATCTAGAATGGCCCACAAAAGTCTCACGTGTTCAGAAGTGGAGCGTTTGGAAGGTGATTGGATCATGGGCATTGTACTCATCAGTGGATCCATCCACTGCGAAGTCATAGGTTACCAGTTCTGGTTAGATGTGTGTCACTGGGGTGTCTCTCTCCTTCGTTCCTCCCCTCACTCTGCTACCTGGCCAGTATGTGGTGAAGCGTTTTCTTCTGTATACCCATTCACCGTAATGTTTCTATTATGGAGCAAACCAATCGTAGACTGAAAATTAAAGGCCAAAATAAACTGTGTTCTTCAAGTCACATGTGTGAGGTACTTTGCCCTAGCAGTAAGAAAGCTGAATAACATAAAGCCAGAAGCAGGAGGCTTTTATGAAAGGTTCAGGACAAGGAAGTCCATGTGGATAGAAGGTGCATTCGTTTCCAGGGACAAGAAGCAGAGGACAGTGGCATATGGAATTCCTCCACTTAGGGTGATAGAGAAAACCTGGTAGAGATGATCACCACACATCATTGTGAATAAACTAAAACACACTAAATTCTGCAGTCTTAAAATGGTAAATTTTATGGTATATGAATTTTGTCCCAATTTAAACTAAATACTTCTAGGAAAACTGAGTTTCACAAGGACCTAAAGATAGCATGTAAGTGTTCTTTACAGTGAAGTTTATGGGTATCAAGCTTTATGTTCTCAGAGCTTCCAATAAATTCTTCACTCCTCCCTCCTTAAGTAATAGCAGACACTCAAGAAAGAGAAGAAGCAGCTCAGAGAAAACCAGTTACCACATAGGAGGTGGGAACATAGACAGGAAGCTGCCATCTGGTGTCGAAAGAAAGCTAAGGACAATACTGGTACCATTACATGGATATTATTTGAGAAGAACATTTAGGGATCAGAAATGAACTTTAAAACTAAAGACCTAATATTAGCATAAATGTAAAACTCAAAAAAGTTGGAAGGTAAACTTGAAACTCTCCCAGAAAGCTGAGAAAAGAAGACAGTAGGAGTCACACAGAGAGAGACCAGGAAAGCCAGGGAGCAGGAAATCACTGGGGTAATTTGAGACTATTTCTTAAAATTGAATTATGCCAGTTTCCACATTAAAGGGCTTCCCAAGTGCAAGATGGATGAAAACAGAATCTGTAGCACGTCTTTGTGAAATGTCTGAGCACCAGGGACAAAGAAAATATCTCAGAGCTTCTACAGAGAAAAGGAATGGGTTATAGATTAAGCATCCCTACTCCAAACAGTCAAAATTCACCAAAATCCAAAACTTTCTGAAAAATGGACATCACATGACACGTGGGAAATTTACAGCTGAATTCATGACAAGGCAATATGTACCAGAAAAAAAATACAGAAAACAGTTAAGTTTTTCAGGAATGGCAAGAAAGCATACATTCCTGTTGTGACAGTGTCAGTGTGTAATGCTTTTAACTGGATAGTCAAGAGGTAACAATAAAGGCATGTTATTTAGAGAGATGAAGATAGGTACTAAGTAAACAAGAACAATAGTTAGTATAGCCATTATGGAAGACAGTGTGGAGGTTCCTCAAAAAATTAAAAATAGAACCACCATATGATCCAGCTACACCACTTCTGTATATACAGCTGTGTTAGTTTGGATTCTTCAAAAGGCAGAATTTACAGAGTTATTTAAAAAGTATCTATTAGGAAGGCTTACAAATCCACAGATAGAGATAGTCTAAGATGTCTGCTCAGCTGTGAAGTAGATCTCCCATCCAGGACTGCAGGACAGCCAGTGAGGTGAGAGTCTGCAGCGAATCTCTGTTGTTCAAAGAGCAATGGCGAGGACTGGAGCCTGAAGATCAGTGACTGAAGATCAGCGATGGGCAGCCAGGCACAAATTGAGACTGAAACAAATCTGTGATAAAGATCTGCATTGTATAGCAAGTCTGCCTCTGTAGACAATTGCGAAGGCGAGAGCTTTCCCGGAGGAAGAAGCTGTGACAATCTTCCTCTTCCTTCCTTTTATACTGTTGGAGTTCCAGTTGGCCCGCCCACATCTGGGCGGGTGCTCTTCCCTCATTGGCTGGCCCACAAATCCCTCACACTTGAATCCAGGCTGGTTCTCAGTTCCCAATTTAGGGATGGTTCCCAAATTCTAATCCTAATGGAGGTGTGGTTCCTAATCCCCTCAAGTTGACATAATCCCTCTACAGTCAGAATAGCCAAAGGGAATGAAGATAATGTATTGAAGATATACACAGTCCAATATTCATCACAGCAGTGTTCACTATAGCCAAGAAATAGAAATAACCTCAATGTCTATCAACTGATAAATGGATAAAAATGTGATATATATATACAATGTGGGATACTACTCAGCTATAAAAAATGAATACTGCCACCTGTGATAACATGTATGAAGTAGGAGTCATTCTGTTGAGTGAAATAAGCCAGACACAGAAAAGCAAATACTGTATGATTTCAGTATATGTGGAATCTAAAAAAGTCAAGAAAATGTTGAAGAATGTTTGTAGAAGTCAGGAGTAGAATGGTAGTGGCCAGAGGCCAGGAAGGTAAGAGGGAAGGAGGGCTGGGGGGAAGTTTGATCAGAGGTCACTAATTTATGGTTAGAAGTGACCAGTTCTGGTGTGCTATTGCATAGTAGCATGGCTGTAGATAATGATAATATGCTGTGTATTTCAGAAAGCTCAAAGACAGGCTGTTTGGAAGTTTTCATCATAAAGTAATAGTAAATGTTTAAGGAGACAGATACTCATATGTTTAACATGATTTAAACATTACTGGGAATCAGAAAATCACATGAAATTCCAGAAATGTATACAATATTTGTGTGTCAATTGCAACTTTAAAAAACTAAAATTATCATATGATTGAGCAATCTTATTACTGGCTATACACATGTATGTCAACAAGGAAAATGCAATTATTATAGCAAAGAAGCATCTGCACCCCCATTCGTTGCAACACTATTCACAGTGTCCAAGAAATGGAAGCATCTTAAGAGTCATTTTCTCCTTGCTGGGACACAATACCCAAAACCTACCATGTAAAGGAGAGATTATTTTAGTTCACCGTTTCAGAAGTTCTGTCTGTTGGTAGGCAGCTGGCAGTAGTGGAAGCATATGGAAGAGGCGTAGCCAAGAGAGCCTGTTCACAGCATGGCAGAACAAGAAACCAAGAGAGTGAGGAAGGGTGGAACAAACACTCTTTCCGGGTCAAGCCCCAGTTTAAACCAACCCTTGCAACCATTCCCCACCTCTTAATAGCACACAACGTCATCCATTGAATTCACTTCTAAACACAAGCCTTTTTTTAAACTTTCTTTTATTTGCGTATCACGTCCCTTTCCCCTTCCCACCCTCTCACCCTTCACACACACACTTTCCCTTTCTGCAAAGCCTGTCTTCTTACTCTCTTCCATATCTCCTACATTTTTTATGGTTTGGTTTTGTCATGTTAGAGAAACTATATGATATTTTACTTTCTGGGTCTGATTTATTTCACTGAACATAATGGTATCAAGGTGTATCCATTTTCCTACAAGTCACTCAAATTTGTCATTGTTTATGGCAGAGTAATACTCTATTGTGTATATATACCACATCACCTTTATCCAGTCATCTGTACTCAGACATACTGGCTTCTTCCAAGATTTAGCTATTACAAATTGCAAGCACAAGGCTTTTGGGGGACATTCCAGATCCAAACCATAACAGTAGACTTTCTATGGCTCAATATGCAATATGAGCCTGTCATTTGCAGCAGTGTGAATGGGACAGTAGATTATTATGTTAAATGAAATAGGCCAGGCCTAGAAATCAAATACTGTATGATCTGGCGTATGTGTAGTATCTCAGTAAGAGTCAAACCTGTAGTAACAGAGAGTAGATGGTTAGCTACCAGGAGCTGCACCTGTAGGGAAAAAAGAGGAGATACTGGTAAAAAGACACAAACCTTCAATTAGAAGATATATAAGCCAAGAGGAATGACTTGAAGATTCACATATACTGATGATAAAGATGAACAAGTACTGGGGACCAAGTGTACAGTGTGGTCGCATTTAATAGTATACACTTAAAATTGGTTAGAGTAGTTAGCAAATGTTTTTACCACTGAGAGATTACCTGGATGTTAATTAGCTCGATTATGGTGTTTATTATATACCTTAGTCAGATACAGTTTTTATTTATCAGTCATAGTTCAGCAAAACTGGAAAAATCAAGCACAGTTGCTTCTGGGGATTGTTTTTTCATAACAACGTTTTCAAACTGACTTTTTGAACTATGTGCAGTACGGTATGCACTTTTACATCAGAAAGGCACAGATGAAACACATGCATTAATTTCCTTAGTCACGTATTTTAGAGTGTTCTTTTTAACTTTTATGTTTAGCTTATTGTTTCCTTGTTGAAGGCATTATTTGGGGGAGTTTCAAATTTCATTGATTATTTTCATTCTTGGGATGTTTTGAGCGTCACAGCTTAAATTTTTTTCAGTTTATGGTCAAATTTTGGTAAAAAGCTGTAATTAAAGAATAATGATAATGTGAATGTTTTTGAGGTTACGTATACTGGATTAAAAGGCGAAAGCTGTGCAGACAGCTATCCAATGCTTCTGGGTATTTGGGCATTGGTAGGATGTTGATTAAGCATCCAGACAGCTGGCTCAAGTTCACACAGGCTAAGACTTTGTTGTTCTAACAAATAGAGAAAAATTTAAAAGTCACTGATGGTTTTTCTTTTCAGGGAATTAAAAAAGAGCATGCTGCCCATCTGTTCCTAAGTGTTTTTGCCTAGCCAGGAATAGCCTTCTTAGGTCAGTGAAATTACATTTAATGGTGGAGCATCCCAGGGGCCTGTCTTCTGGCAGAAATAGTGGCTCTCCAGCTAGGCCATTATCTATGCAAATATCACTAAGTGGCTATGAGCACTCTGCAGCCTGTGACAGGATGCTCTCAGAGCTATCCTGGGGCTAATGTAAATGCATGTATTGCCATGGGCTGCATTTGTGTGTTTACTTGCACTTTCTGCTCTCTCCCTCTCTAGAAAGTTCCAGAAAGGACCGTCTCTTTATGGTCACTGATCAACAGCAATAAAGAAAAATTCAAAAATCCCTTCTATACAAAAGAATTAAATCGGGTTTTATACCCGGTTGCCAGTATGCGTCACTTGGAACTCTGGGTGAATTACTATATTAGATGGAACCCCAGAATCAAGCAACAAGTAAGTGAAATTGCACTCAGTGTGTGCTTTGGTGGTTAGATGATATTATTTAGTGTGTTTTTTAAAAAATTATGAGGAAAAGCATGAGAGTCCAACACTTAATTCTAGACGTGACTTCAACATTGTTTTTTAAGTACTAAACCAGGTGTTTTGAGCTTAAATTCCTCTTCCAGTGTGAATGCTATAATTAATTTTTTTCTTTGTTTACCTTGGTAGAAGAGATTGGGCCCAGGGCCTCACACATACAGGCAGGCGGCCAGTACTTAGTTTTATCCCTGGCTTTTTTCTTTTTTTTTTTTTTTTCCTTCTTTTTCTGTTTATTTTTTTTTCTTTCTTTTCTTTTTGGGAAAGGATCTTGCAAAGTCAGTAAACTACCCTGGGCTCATGCTTGTGATTCTCCTGCATGGCTGAAATATGTATTCTTTTGGAAAGTTGCAAGACCTGAGAACATTCACTTGTTAGGTTTGGGATATCAGAAGCATGTTGAGGGATTTTTCCTTAGCCATCATTCTGGCATTTAAAATACCAACCACAGTGTAATGGGGATGTTTCCAGGGTTCCAGCTGCTCTTCCAGAGGATATCTTACTTTTCTAAATAAAATATGTTAAAGAAAAAAAGAATAATTATAGGAGAAAGAACGGAAAAAAAACTGTATTCATGTGTAAGGGTAAAAGGGAAAATTAACATAATGGTGTGAAATGCTTAGCACAGTTCCTTGCACAAAACCCTCAATAAATTTTAGTTATCTTTTTAAAAATAATTTTTATAAATGAACACTATATATGTATTCTATAAAATAAGCCTTTTCTATGTTTGTCATGGCTTGTTTTCTTTTTTTTCACAGCTGTGGATGGAACCTAGGGTCTCCACACTGTGCTACATCCTCAGCCCATTTTTTTGGTTGTGATTTTGAGATGTGTTCCTCAGAGTCACTAACATGCCTGGGCTGGGCTCAAAGTTGAAGTCCTCCTGACTCAGCCTCCCAGACTACTAGGATTACAACAGGCCTGTGCCACTAAACCACTAGCAGTTAGAAAGTGTTGACAGATTCTATTCAGATTCTGCAGTCTCTCACCCCTTTTACTTGGAAAAATACTTAAAATTTAAGGAGTGTAGAGCTATTCACCTCTGAAGACATGAAGGCATAATGATGATTATGTGACAAGGTTTTTTTCTTGGGGTGTTTTTTGGCTTGAAGGGAGTTTTTTGTGGGGGAAATTTTTTTTGCAGACAAGGCAATTTCAAAGACATATTAAGCTGTGCCTGATGGTGCACAACTATAATCCCAGTACTTTGGAAACCTGAAACAAGAGGTACCCAAGTTCAAACCCAGCCTTGTCAGTTTAATAACTTAACAAGATCCTGTCTCAAAATTAAAACTAAAAACTGGTCTGCGGTCGTAGCTCAGTGCAAAGGCACTGTGCTCAATCCTCAGTACCAAAATGAATTAATGAGTTAATGGCATATATTAGAAAAACTTAATATACATCTCGCCCCTTATTTTCATAGGGTTCAGCCCAGTGGGACAACTCCAGATAGGATTGCCCATTCTCTGATAGAAGTTTTGACTTTCAAATTATGATCCATTGGCATCGACCTAAAAAAGAAAATATCTTTGTATATTTTCAGAATGAGTATCATACACACATCTTGGTATCTCTGGGCACTTCATGGTTTTATCTTCCAGATACTGAGTATCCGAGTGTGTCAGGCAGATTGGGAACACAGAGCACCCAGGCAGGTGGGGCCATACAGAAACCCAAGTCACTGATGGACACACAGTAATGGATCTGATAATAGAGGTGTGGATTAACCCTCCTTAGGGAAAACATCATTTCATGTAGAAATGGAGTGAAGTCAGATCACACAGGATTTTCAAATTATATGCTGTAGAGCCTGAGGTGCAGCTCAGTGGTAGAGTGCCCTGAGTTTAAGCCTCAGCACCACAAAAATATGGACACATACAGGAATAATAGAGACATAAGTATGTAAATGGAAACTTGAAAGAATGTAAACCACTTACAAGTCCATGTCATTGAATGGTATGGCCCAGGACGTATAGGCCCAGGACGTATATAGATAATTAGTGGGCACCTACAGTAGTCAACACTCTGATATACTCTCAGATGTTGAAAGATACAAGAAAACACACAGGGTTGGTTATAGTGCTTGTCTCACAAGCTCAAGGCCTTGGGTTTGATTCGCCAGCACCACATAAGCCAGGTGTGGTATTGCACACCTGTAATGCCACCAGTGAGGAGGCTGAGGCAGGAAAACTGCCATGAGTTTGAGGCCACCTTAAGCTACATAGTAAGTTCAGGATCAGCCTGGACTACAGAGCATGCCCCAATCTCAAGAAAGAAAACAGAAAAGAAAAAGGAAGAAAAGAAAGGAGTATCTCTTCCCCCTAATGAGCTGTTAATCTTGACAAAGGCAATTTAGGGGGGGAGGGGAGGAGTTAGAATTTCTTTTGTAATATTAGAGATTGAACTCAGTTCCTTTGCCTTGAGCTACAACCCTGGGGGTTTTTTGTGTTTTTAATTTTGAGACAGGGTCTCATTAAGTTGCCAGGGCTGGGCTCAAACTTGTGAACTTGTGATCCTCCTGCCCCAGGCTCCCAGAATGCTGGGATTATACATGTGTACCGCCCTGCCCTGCTAGGTTATTGCATATTGAAAAGCAAAATCCCCAGCTGTTATTGTAACATAAATCTCAGCAGAGTTTATGGAAAGATCAGTGCATATAATTAGTGAGCTATCTATGAGCATATATGGTGCGTGGGGTTGAACCCAGGGTCTTCCCACTGAGCTACATCCTCAGCCCATTTTTTAGTTTAGTTTTTGAGACAGAATCTGAATTGCCCAGGCTGGATGTGAAAGTATGATACTCCTGCCTCAGCCTCCCAGAGTGCTAGAATTACAGACCTCACTGGGCCTAACCCACATTTGATACTTTTAACAGGAAATGACTCATGGTACAAACAAAAGTATAAATTGATCCCATTAAAAGCCTGAGGAGAATCCGTGGCTGCTAGCAGGCCTCATACTGTTAATCATGGTTATGTTGGACATGTTCAGGTTCTTCTGGGAGCATCATTTATTAGCAGGCTGACCTATATGGTGTTAAGTCATTTGTCATAGAAATATTAAAAGGTATATGAATAGAAAAGTCATTTGAAGTCTGCCTAGCTTTGCCTGCCTTCTCTACCCTGTTGAACTGGCACACATTCTACTAGGGAAAAACTGAGGTACAGTATTTGAAGTCATTTCACTTGAAATTTCATTTCTAGGTAGTTTATATTCTGTCACAAATAGTCACATTTGTTGTGTCTTTTGAATGGTTTTTGTTGGTATAAAGACTAAGGATTTTTGTGTACTTGTACTCATTCCTTGATGAATTCTCTTTTGATTTCTAACACATTTTCTACTTCCGCTCTCAAGTTTCCTAATTGTGCAGTCATCACATCAGTGAGAATCATTGTATTCTGATTCCTTTTTCTTGTCTCCTACTGAGCATTGGAAACTGATGCATGCTGACTTTCCTGTTGAAATTGATTCTAAATTAGAAGTCTAAATCTTGATACTCATATTAAAAGTTTTCAGAATGACTAAGACAATTTTTGAGGAAGTAATGAGGAATAACTTGCCCTGCTATATATCAGGACTAGATGAAGCAAACTAGAACCCAGAAGTGGAGCCACATGGAAACTTGGTAGGATAAGAAGGTGGCATTGCAACACACAGGAAAAAGAACAGGCTGGTCATTCAGAAAATGGTGTTGGGAGTGCAGATCCAATTTGTTGTGTCCATATAGAACTCCTGAGGTCACCCCCACAGCCACCTCCTGCTGCTGGCTTCCCCATCTCAGTTCCTGGCAGTTCCATCCTTATCACCCTAAGCATAATCATACACAACCCCTTCCCCTATTACACCACATGTCCAGGTTTGCCATCCGAATGTGCACAGAGTCCCAACACTTGACGGCAGGCCTCTCTACACCATAGTGCAAGATACATGGTGACTGTGGTCTTTCAGTGGACCCCCTCATTTGCTTGAGTATTGCCTCAACACAACAGCCATAGCAGACCTTGTCACTCAGGCAACAGGTCCCACCACTCCTCCACTCACTCCATAGTGGCCCGGGTAGCTGCTCATGTCCCTGAGAGCCAAGGCCTGTGGCCTCCTGACAGCCTCATTCTACTCTTTACCTCTGGTTTCCTTGGCAGCTCTTTCTCCACAGTGTCAGCCAAACTGGCCTCTGCTTTCCGTCACACCTCCATATATCCACTTGGCTCTCCTCCACCTCTCCCATGGCTTGCCCTAAAGGTACCTCTCTCCTCAGTACAGCTCACCCCGTATCCCCAATTTGGAATGTAACCAGCATTGCCCAGCCCCACCCAGCCTTCTGCTAGGCTCTCCCTGAGTCTGGGCTGATGTTGGCGCTTTGTCTCCCTCTGCTGGAAGTTCAATGCTGTGGACACCAGCTTTTCCCTTCCCTGATCCTGGCCTCTGGATTACCCAGAAAAATGGGCAGAAGTTATCAGCAAGCAATCCTCACTGGGGGGTAGTTAGACACTGAATGTCTGCATTTCTGAAAACCTCACCCTGAGAAAAGCAGGGCTTTCTGGAACAGAATGAGAAGACCATTGCATACCAATGAGCCCCTGTAACCCAAGCACTCATGGAGACAGCAACTCCTGCAGAAATCTGGGTGCAATTACATTTGCACCTGCCCATGGTCAACCCACTCCTTGGTGGCTACCCACAAAATGGTGCTATACCCCAGAATGAAATAAACACTGGCAACTATGAGTGTGGCCTTATTGGGGAAAAGGTACATGAATAAAAGTGATGAAGCTGCAATAGGTATGTGTACCAATTCCTCAAGGTGAACTTAATGATTGTGCATCACAGATACACACACATAAAAATAACTTCTCAGTGGAAAGGCACTTTAAGTTGTAATGAAGTTTAGGGTCTCAAAATGGGATCCATGCTGGATTTAGAATGCACCCAAAATCCAACAATGGATATTCTCGAGACAGAGGAGAAGGATGCAGACACACAGAGGAGAGAAGGCAGCATTGAGTGACACAAACACAGAGGCAGAGCATGTAGTGATGCTCCTGTGATCCAAGGAGTACCTGAAGCCAGGCTTGCCCTAGCTCACTTAAGCACATTTGCTTTCTGCGGGGCTCTTCTTCTGTGTATGTTGTCTAAGAAACTGATTACCTGAGCATATGAGGTGTGATAGAAAAATGCAGAGAAGGGTTAATGTTGTTGATGATGATTTTGATTTTGTTGTGCTACTGAGGATCCACCCAGGGTCTCTGCACTAAGCTATATCCCCCACCCATTTTTTAGTTTTGATTTTGAGACAGTGTCTCCTTAAGTTGCTTAGGTGGCTGAGGTTAGGTCCTTACTTGCAAAACTTCTACCTCAGCCACCAGAGTGCTGGGATTACAGGCGTATGTCACTGTACCTGGATAATTTTTAAAATTTACCACATTAAAAGAGACATTGCAATCAATCCCCTTCACATTGAGCACACTTATCCAGTTGTTCTTACAGCAATACTCCTGCCTCAGCCTCCGAAGTGCTGAGATTATAGGTGTGCACCACCACACCCAGTTTATGTGGTTCTGGAGAATTGAACTAAGGGCCTTATGCTTGCTAGGCAAGTGCTCTAACCTATAGGCTGTGCTATTCCTCTAGCCCCTGGAATAATTTTTTTAAATACTCAATTTTTTTGAGACAGGATCTCACAATATCCTATTTTCCCCATTTTATTGATTTGTATAAGTGCAAATCATAAAGTTTACATTGATCTTGAGTATTTTGTGCACATACATATTGTGGCAAAGTTACAAATCCTTCCCTTCTGTCTTTTCCACCCTCCTTCTCTCTTTTCCTCCCCTCCAGTTCCCATTATTCCCCACAATAAGTACTATTAGATAATTGTGAACTGGGTTTCTCATATCAGAGAGACCATTCAATATTTCACCTTACGCTTCTGACTCCTCTAAGCATGATGGTCTCAAGTTGCCTCCATTTACCTATAAAAGCCTCCAACCTATCTCTCTTTATAGAGGAGTAGTATTCCATTGTGTATAAATACCACAATTTATGTCTCCATTGGTCTGCTGATGGGGATTTTGGTGTCTTCCACATTTTAGCGATTGCTCCTCGTGCTGCTATGAACATGGGTATACATGTATCTCTGCTATGTGTTGTTTTTAACTCTTTGGGGAAAACTCCCAGAAGAGGTATCGCTGGGTTGAAGGGGATATTTCTTTCCAGTTTTTTTGAGAGATCTCCATACTGCTTTTCATGGTGGTTGTACCAGTTTACATTCCCACCAGCAGTGCAGGAGGGTTCCTTTTTCCCCCACGGCCTCGCCAGCACTGATTGCTGTTTGTGTTCTTGATATACACCAGTCTCTCTGGAGTTAGACAGCATCTTGGTGATGTTTTGATTTGTGTTTCTGTAATGGCTAAGGATGTTGAACATCTTTTCATGTATTGATTGGCCATTTGAACTTCATCTGAGAACTGCCATTTCTTTTGCCCATTTTTCAACAGGGTCTTTGATTTTGGGGGCTGACTTTTCTTCAGTTCCCTGTATATTCTGGTTATGAGCCACCTATCTGAGGTATTGGTGTGAATATTTTTTCCCAGTCTGTCAGTTCTCTTTTTATACACTGTTGATAATTTCCTCTGCCGTGCAGAAACTTTTTAATTTGACAAAATCCTATTTCCTCTGCCGTGCAGAAACTTTTTAATTTGACAAAATCCTATTTGATAATCTCCTTCGGTTCCATATGAATTTAAGGATTATTTTTTGATGTTATGTGAAAAATTGTTGGTATTTTTATAGGAATTGCATTGAATCTATGTATGAGTTTTGGTAGTATAGTCATTTTGACTATATTGATTCTGCCTAAGAACAGAGGATGTCTTTCCATTTTCTGATGTTGTCTACAACTTCTTTCTTCAGTGTAATGGAGTTATTTTTTAATCACATTTTGTATGCTTATGTAGAAATGCATTGAGCTTAAGTGTGTACTATGCATTATGTATATAACAGTACAAAAGTTTAAAAATGAACATGCTGGGAAGAACTACCATATTGAGACCATTGACCATTGGAGAGATATCTCAGCTTAGGCAATCTGGAACCACACTTGGATTAGGGTTTGTGAACCACACCAAGATTAGGCAATTAGGAACCAACCTGGATTAGAGTGTGAGTGATTTGTGGGCCAGCAGATGAGGGAAGAACACCCACCTGAATGTGGGAGGCTCAACTGGGAACTCAAACTGTATAAAATAAAGGAAGAAGAAAGATTGTCACAGCTTTTTTCTCTGAGGAGAGACTAGACTTGATATCAGGGATTCAGCTTCCTGTGTGTGATGTCGTGAGGAGCTGCCTCCACCTCTGCCTCTGCCATGTACTTCCATTGCTGCTGGCCGCCCCTGAGTAAACTGTGACCTTCTGAAACTGTGAGATAAAATAAACCTTTCCTCCCCTAATTTGTGGATGTTGGTTGTTGAGTCACAGCAATGAAAGAGTAACTAAGACACATATGCTGCAGCACAACCTCTGCCCTTATGCCAACAGCTATCTCCACTTACCCATGAAAGGTATCGTAGCAAAACAGACTTCCATTAACTCACTTTCCTCACAACTCTGTAAGGCCTGTGCAGTTTTTATTCCCATTTCACAGGTAGGCCAATAGAGGTACACAGAAGATTAAGTTATGCAGCTGGTAAGAAGCAAAACTGGTGTTCACACCCATGCTGGAGGCTACCAGAACTGCTGCTCTTGGCCTTGTGTTAATATAGACAATAAGCAAGTAAAATGCCTCCAAGTTCTGATGAGTTTGTGGAGCAACAGGAGCTTCCAGGCATCCTGGGAGGAGCATGAGATGTGCTATGCCCATCTTGAGTGCAGTTTGGTAGCATATGGTGAAGGTGAAGAGACCATGCTGCATGTCAGTGGTCCCAGAAGAAAGCAACACATACACTACTGAGGAGCCTCGGGAATCACTGGTGGTCCTCAGCATGGGAACAGATGAACCAACTGATTGATTCCATCATTGGGCTCAGTAAGAACTGAATTTGAAACAGAATCTTGGGTCAAAATGTCAGTTGATAAATACACTGTGGTACCAGCACCATAAAGTTGAACAGGGTACAGTCATGCATACTACATTTGGTTCCTGGACACTCCCTTACAGGAGAAGAGCCACAAATCTTTATCAAAAAAAGAGGGCCCATACCCATTTTGAGGGCATTTGTCCTGGGGACGCGTAGTGCTGGATACTGGAACTATGTCTAGGTTGAAGGATATTTAAAAGATGGTAGCATATGCATGAAGAAATATGTACATAGTTTCTTGGTAATGACTAGGTGGGTACTGGATGACTTTACGTGCCCTTCCCTATGAGGCAGTGATGTGGTATTTAAGGGAAGTACAAGCTGGGCCCCATGGTGCAGGACTGTAATGCCAGCATTCTGGGAGGCTGAGGCAGGAGGATCACAAGAGTTGCAGCCCAGCCTGTGCAACTTGCTGACTTAGTGACACCCTGTCTCAAAAAAGTAAAAATTGGGCTGTGGATGTACCTCACTATGCAGGCCCTTGGTTCAACTTCCAGTACTGCACAAGAAAGGCAGATATTATTTATGTTAACCCTGGTCTAAAGGTAGCAGATGTGGTGGATGTGAGGGCAAATGTTTGTTGGGATGTGGCTGTGCAACAGATGACTTGTGTCTGGTTCTCTCCAGCAGCCAAATCCGGTGGAACAACGTTACATGGAGCTTCTGGCCTTGAGAGATGACTATATAAAGCGGCTGGAGGAACTGCAACTTGCGAACTCTGCAAAGCTCTCTGACCCCCCAACTTCACCATCCAGTCCTTCCCAAATGATGCCCCATGTGCAAACGCACTTCTGAGTAGATGGAAAGGTTTGCCTCCATGTAGAACTTGAGCTAACATTCTGTTATTAAAGTCTTGAATATGTGCCTTCTAGTATATACATATTACGAGAAAATAAGTGTCTGCGTGGCAGTCAGAATTGAGCCAAGAGGAGATTCTGTAAAGTTCTAACACCTTTGACACCTTTGAAAAACTAGTCTTGAAAAATAAAATGTCAGTTTAATTTACCTCCATAGAAATGCTACATAGGGAATATGTACTCTGGGGTGGGGGGTAGTTGAAAAGCACTATTTCATATGAGAAGGGGGAACATGGTAAGTTAGTTTTCCAGTTTAGGCTGCCTTAATAGTTGCTTTGGATTATGGGAAATGAATGCAGATATAAAAGGTGGTCTTACTGCCAAAAAAAAATTGTCAACTCGGCTTCTTCAGCATTTCCAAAAGCAAGGTGTTCAAATAATTGCCAATTTTCACACCATCATAAGTGGTGACTTCAGGACAAACAGCTGTGTGAGATGAGTTCTTAACTATTTTGCAGTTTTGAGACATAAAAGGTTTTCCCCTGACTTTCAAGAGAAGCCTATTTTTATACCAACCAACCCAATGGGATCCAGGGAGAGATGATTTGATTCTTATTCATGCTACCAGTTCTACCTTCTGAGTTCTTCGGGTTATGGCCAATCCCCAGATAACACTGTTTGAGACAGAGCACTGCCACAAGTCCGGCGCACTGCTGCTTAGGTGAACATCCTGCCAACATGTGGGCTTTGCCGTCTTGGATGCATGGGCTATTGTTGGAGTGTAATTCTCTGAAACAAATGCCCCAGATGTACATTTGCTGAATGTGTGTTCCTGAAAGTATTTTTGTCCATGTATTTTTAGTTTAAATGGTGTTGGGTTCCCCCACTCACCCCTTGAAGCGTGCATAAAAACTGGTTCTACAAATTTTTTACTTGAAGTACCGGGCAGTTTGTTTTTTAGGTTCTTTCATTTCATTTTATTTTGTAGTATGAAGTGAAATTTCAAGTGCTCAGTTGTATTTGATATTTGAACTAATTAATTTAGTATATTTGTAAAATCTAAGGCTAGAGTTAAAACAATTAATGTGTTATACAATGATTTGTAAAGGACTATTTATAGCTAATATGGTTTTGTTTTCAAATAATTAAAAGAGATTAAATATATCTTTGTAAATTATTTTATGTCACAGCTTAATTGATCTACCAGATATAGTAGTATAATGTATGGATTTTGTAAGTATAAGGAATTTTATTAAACTTTCTCTTGCTTTTTGTAAACGCTGTAAATATTTCATAAATTAACAGTGTCACTTCATAAAGAGAAAAGAGCTACTAATTGCTTAAAGGATTTTGTGAAATTTCATGAATACTTTTTCATGGCAATAATGACTAAAGACCTGCTGTAATAAATGTGTTAACTAAAACCTAACATTCTTTTTCCAGGGATATAACTGTGTACGTGGTTTGTTTGGGTTTTTGTGGGTAGGTAGATGTGATACTAGAGGTCAACTCCAAGGCCTTCACACTGAGCTATGTCCCCAGCCTTTTTTTTTTTTTTTTTTCAAGTCAAGGTCTCACTAAATTGCTAAATTGCCTGAGCTGGGGCTCAGGGCACAGCTCAGCAGTTAAAACGCTTGTCTACCAAGTACAAAGTCCTGAGTTCAGTTCCCCAGCACCACATAAACTGGGTGTGGTGTGGTGGCATATGCCTATAATCCTAGCATGCAGGTGGCTGAGACAGGGGGATTATTATAAATTGAGGCCAGCCTGGACTATGTAGTGACAGGCTGGACTTGAATTTGTGAACCTCCTGTGTCATCCTTTCAGTGTTCTTGGATTATAGGCTTGCACCAACCAGGTCCAGCCTATGTGTGTGTTTGAAATGTGCATGGCACCCATTTTATTTCCTTTTTCTGGGTCTATTCCACGTGGTATTTGCCTTAGTTTCCATTTTTGGTTGAAAAATGGCCAGGTGAGATTCCCACTCATGGACAGCCCATTATCCCAAATTTAGATGCAGGGAACCCAGTAGGAATCACTGTGATGCTAGCTGACGTCGTACCTGCTTGTGAACCAGAGAGAAGAGGTTTTCTTGTCTTGACAGGAGCGTCAGAGTCTACTCAATATACGGAATGTTCCGATGACATATATACCTACCATGTGTGATCACTTCAAGTAGTGAAAGAAAAACACTGGTGATGAAAACTCAGAAATCTCTAGAGCTTTAAATCAGTTTACATAGAAAAAAATTATAATACGGAAAAGTCTAGCATTCTGATGTACACGCTGAGGGATATATTTAACGTATTTGGGATTTTTGCTCTAGTAGATTTTAGACATACTTGTGAAAAAAATGGTACCGAGGTGAGGGAAATGTTAATTTGTGTGAATATAGGAACTAATTCAAAGACAACATGTTGAATTTCTTTACAACATTTTTCAAGATTCTAAAGAAAATAGGAACTCGGTCATACCTATCACTGGAGAAATGTACACTGAAAACTGCAGTGACTACTGCTATACAAGCACATATTGCAAGCCTTGTAAAAGTCTGACAGTGCTTTGGAGAGCAGTGGTGTTACCTGGAAAAGCAAAGCTCCCTAACCTGTGACCGTGCATTTCTACTCTGGGTATAGAGATGACCTTGAGAAACATGGTTTTTGTTTGTTTGTTTTGTTTTGTTTGAGGCAAGGTCTCACACTGTAGCCCAGGCTGGTCTTGAACTCACTGTGACGCCCAGGCTGGCTTTGAATTCATGGCGGTCTTCCTTTCTCAGCTTCCCAAGTGTTGGGATTACAAGTGTGCAACATCAAACCCATCTGATTTTTTTTTTAATGTGCCGGGGGATGGAACCCAAAGCCTTGCACTTCATAGGCAAATGTGGTAACCACTAAGCTACGCCCCCAGCCTGAGAAGTGAGAAATCCTGTGCAACATGGGCAGAATTATACATAGCAGCATTTCTTGCAATAGCTACAAGCAACTGGTAAACAACTTGAATATGTATAGTAGAAGAGATGAATCATGGCATAGTCACACAAGGGAGTACTACATGCATGGGATAAATGATCAGGTCACAGATACAGCACAAATGAAGCTAATACACATGGTAATTAGAAAATCCAGACAAAGGAATGTGTCCATAACATGTGCAAAACCAAACGTCTTGTATGTAAAGGTGTGTGTAGATGGCAAAGCCATAAAGAAAAGCAAAGAAGTGATCAGTGGAGAAGGAAACTGAGCAGAAGCATCTGGGGCGTAAAGCAGAATGCCTCGTGTGGGGAACTCAAGGCGACTTGCTCTTCCTAGATCGCAGTGTGCCGTGGAGGACTTGGGCACCATGTGTGGAAGGGGGGGTCCTCATACAGCAAGGCTGAGGACAGAAGGGCAGTACGGAGGCCACTTGAACGAACGGGATGGAAGTAAAGACAAGTAGTCAAGTAGAGGCATGCAGATAGACAAAGAACCAGGGAAAGGAGATGAGAAAAAAGACAAAGGTGGCACAGGTTGGCTGTCCCCTTTCCAAAATACTGGGGACCAGAAATGCTTGAGATTTCAGTTTTTGGATTAGGGATGCTGAACCTGGATTGAGGTTTTTGGTTAATGCACCTGGGTGCAGAGTGGTATGATTTTCAAAATGGGCTGTTGGCTGAGGATGGAGGGAGACCAGTTGGGACATGCTGAACACAAGTTGGAGAGAACCAGATTTGGGGATAAATCCACAGGAGCAGATGGCACTGCCTGTCTATCCATCTCTGATCTTCACTCTCTGGTCTTTGCCATGGTTCTGTGTACAACCGTGATCTGGAGCCGGCAGCAAACTCTCACCAGCTGTCCTGCACTCCCGGACAAGTGTTCTACCTTGCAACTGAACAGACCCTACAGCTCTCACACATGCAAACCACCAGCATGAGCCACTCTCCTCAGTCTTGTAAGCCCTACAAATAGATCCCCTTTCCTTACAATTTCTGTTAATTCTGCTTCTTGTATGACCCAAACTAATACAGACAGGGTCTTGATAAGTCACTAAGTTGCCTAGGCTGGACTGGAACTTAGAGTTCTTCAACTGTAGCCTTTAAGAGTGCTAGAATGACGTATGTGCCACCACATCTGACTGAGTAATCAGTATTTTGATATTAAATGTGATAGTTGGGATCCAAAAATGCCCCCAAAAAGGAGAATTGTGTTAAGAACTTGGTTACTGATGGGCTTTGGAAAGTAATTGTATTATGAGAGCTCTAACTTTGTCAGTGGATTAACTCGCTGACAAGATCTTATTGTGAGGCGTTATTGGAAGGCGATGGGAACAGGAGGTGGAGCCTAGGAGAAGGGAATGGATCATGGGGTTGTGGCCTTGGTTATGATATCTCATCCTCAGCCCCTCCCTGTCTGGCTGTTCCCCACTCTCGCTTCCTGGTCTCCATGAGGTGAGTTTCCATGTGCCAGGCCTGCCTGCCATGTTTCTTTATCCCGTTTTTATTGACACCTATATGCATGCAATACATAATGTTTACAATGAACGTGAGCATTTTGCACACATCAACTTTACAATCCCTTCCCGTTTTTAGCCCTCCCACACCCACGCCACCCCCCATAACTACCACTGTCCCACCCATTTAGCTCTATAGAATGCCTGTTTTCTGGGTTTCCCATATCAGAGAAACCATGCAATATTTAACATAGTTAATCCTTTATGTCTCACCTACTTCACCACCCAAATCACCACCCTTTATCTCAGCTTCCCATCCCTAGAATGGGCTGCAGTGGTCGTATTTTGATGCCTCTTCTCTGAGTCCAGCAGAGCCCTGTATTGGGGGCAATTTGCTGGAAGGTTTTTTTTTTTTTTTTTAATATCTTAGGGTATCTTTGTTGAGATTCTTTAACATGGCTTCACCCACCAGTCCACACAAGAGAAGAACTATAACAATGGAGTGCATAAGGCTAGAAAATGTGAGAAAGAAAAAGGAAGTTAAATTTCAAATTCCTTAGCTCAGTACTGAAAGGTAAATGTTTGTACATTTGTAAAACAATCTGTTTATCATTATATTGATCAGTTTTCTTAGGATAAACTTATATCAAAGACCAAATAAGTGAATTGTTACATTAAATGAACTTACATCTATATCACAAGGGTCAGTTACACATAAGCAATAGATATAATGGCATACTTAGTTATTTCAGAATTTTTAAACTTTCATAAATTATTTACTCACATTTCACTAAGTACTAACATTTTGGTAGATTTGGTTTATCATTTTAATTACTTATTCATCCATAAATTCATGCATGCATACTTTAAAGATTGTATACAAATTCCCCATACTGAATATAATTATGTTTTGCAAACTAACATACTATTAAAATAATAATTATGAAGACAAGTCTCACAGATTTTATGAAAAACCTGGTACTGTTCTGAAAGCAGTGAAATGATTCAAATAACAATTTTATGTTATATTTTCTCTTCAGGTGTTTTCTTTCTTTGATGTTCATTGGTGCTGTTTGTCTCTCTGTCTCTCAGAGATTCCTTCAAGTATTTTTTTGCAATGCTGGGCTAGTGGCCTCAAATTTCTTTAGGGTTTCTTGGTCATGAAAATTTTTACTTCTTTTTCCATTTTCAGGGGTAATTTTGCTGGATACAACAAACTGGCTTGATACCTGCTGCCTTTTAAAGCTCAAAAGATGTTGCTCCAGGGTGTCCTGGTCTTTAAAGTTTGCGTTGAGAAATCTGCAGTAATTCAAATGGGTTTGCATTGATAGAATAATGTCTGTTTTTCTTTTGCTGCTTTTAATATTTTCTGTTCATGTTGTATTTCTAAGGTTTTGATTATGATGTGTCATGATGAGTCTTTTTGCTGGTAGAGGTTATTTGGTGTTCTATAAGCTTCTTGTACCTGAAAATTAATTTATTTTTCTACGTTTTGGAACTTTTTTTTTGTGACTTCAGGGAATAAACTCTTTATACTTTCAGTGCCGTCTTTTGCTCTTTCTCCCACATGCATAACTCTGAGATTGGTTCTCATTGAATCATCCATCAGCTGGTGTACCCAGCTACTTTGTTCATTTGTAAATTAGGAGTTATGCCAATTTATAGCATTTGTTGCTCAGCCTTGTCTTCAAGGTCTGAAATTCTGTCCTCACAGTGTTTTTGGGTCAACTTCCCCTGCTTTCAAATGTGTTTTTCATATCCTGAATTTCAGCTAGATTTCTTTTCAGAATTTCCACTTCTCTTTCAAAATGTTCCTTCATATCTTGCATTTCCTTATTTACCTCAGACGACTTTTTATTTGTGTCTTCTATATGCTCAGTAAAGCTTTGTCTCCTTTAGGACCACTAATTGTTTAGTAAGTCCTCCTTTAAGCCCACTGATCATTGCTTGCATTTCTTCAATGATATCTTGTTTGAACTGGTTGTTTGACTCATCTCTTTGCTTTTTGACTTCCTTCGCTATGAGTTCCACTATTTCGGGGCCCATGACATTAGTTTCTGGGGTCTCAGGCATCTCTGTGGGTGCCCTGTTGCCCTTTCCTCCCATGTTTCTGTTGAGGGACTTCACTTTAGAAGCTTAGCAGGGAGGTTTCTTTGAATGGCTATGATGGTGTGTGGGAGGAGCTGAAGTTCCTCTGAGTTCTGTGCTGGGAGCAGACAGTGAGGGGGGAGTCAGGTGGCCTCTGAGGTGTCTTGTTCATCCCTGTCCCCTCAGCAAAGCTCTCCCGCCTGTCCTGGCTTCTTTCCCCTCAGGGCGGGGCTCTCCACTCTTGAAGGTGCTCCCACTACACCCGAGCCATTCAGGAGGTCAGCGGCCTCTCTATCCTATCTACAGCTGTCTCTTGTGCCGGTTTCTTCCTACACAATGTGTAAGAGTGACGCCAAAAGCCCTTATGCAGTCTCCTGGGCTTTCTTTCACTCTGATCAGTTCACATGGGGAATGCGGTCTAGCCACAACCATATTTGGCGCATGTCTGGGACAGTCAGATCTCACACACTAGATCACATTTCCTATTTGATGCATACCTCATGAACCTATGTCCTGTGATGCTGACCAGTGCACCCTGGCCTCATAGCTCTTCCTGCTTGTTCTTGTTTCTCCTGTCCTTATTTTGTAAAACCTCAGTCTAAATCTCTCTGATTGGTTATTCCATATCATTCCGCATGTGTGATTATATTTAAGTCCAATCACTTCTTGATTAAAGTAGACTGTGTTCTCTGAAATGGGTCTCCGGAGTGTGCTTCTCTGTCGTTCAACCCTCCTGAGCTGTTCTGTGGTCTTGGAACCCTGAGACCACAAGTTCAGTCTTGGGCTCTTTTCTTTTTAATGGCTCCTGTTTATGTCATTGACTATTATGGATGCCAGGCGATGCTTCTGGTTTAGGCTCCAGGAGGCCTTTGCTAGGGGAAGCTCACTTTGTGTTTGTAGTACACACTACCTGTAGGCTTGTTTTCTGAGGCCGGGGCTACCGTCTGTTGTCATTTCTGACCTCTCCCAGATCCTGTGCTTACGTCAGTCAGAAGTTCCGGGTGGAGATGCTGGTGGCTCACAGCTATTTAGTCAGTCGGTCTGGGTCTGCTTCCTGGGCTGATGTTTACGTCCACTTCTGATGTGTCTTCAGGGTTTCTGGCCTTCCAATGGCCTCCTTTCAATTGTTGAGGTGCTCCTCCCTGTTCTAGCTGCATTTAACAGGCAGTTTTTTACTATGCTCTCAACTTTTTAAGCAGGTCCACAAGAAGACATGTGCAGTGCTGTTACTCAGCCACCATCTTGACTAGAAGTTTGCCATAATGTTTCTGCCTTGCAAATCATGGATTGAAACCTCTGAAACTATGAGCCAAAATAAACCTTTTCTCCCTTAAGTTGTTTATTTCGGTATTTTGTCATAGCAATGTAGAGCTGACTAACCCATCAAATACCATTTCTCTGTGTTGGGACCTTCACTCATATGTTCATTGCAGTACTAGTCACTGAGGCCAAGAACAACAATCAGCCAAGGTGCCCATTGGCAGGTGTGTGGGCAACAACACAGTGGGATATGATTCTGCCCCGAGAAGGATAGAACCTGTCATTTGAAATGACATGAAAGGAGCTGAGTAAGATAAGCCAGATACTGAGGGCCTGAGCTTTCTCAGGCACGCTGTCACTCCTCTCAATTGGATCCTCATTAACATGGTCTCCTAGGTCTCGTAATCATTTCCTCATCTTTCCCTTGGGGAATGTTTGAGGAGGGAAACTGGTTTGTAACTGAAAACAATGATGCACCACAATGTAATACAGAGCACAAAGGAGGGAATGAAAGTTTAGAACTTCAGGGCACACATCTCCTGAATTAGAAACATCCCCAAACTGATCACAAATCATTGTAAGATGATTCAAATCTGTCACATTTGAGGAACTGAATTTTAAATGATAGAAAGCTATTTGTACAGTCATTGTTTGCTTTTGTTTTGCTTTTCATTTTGTTTTTGTTTTTGCTTTTTTGTGGTTCTAGGAGTTGAACCCAATTTTGGTTTTGATTTTGAAACAGGATCTTGCTAGGTTGCTACCTCCTACCTCATCCTCCCACAGGGTTGGTAGGACAGGCCTGTGTCACTTGGCCTGGCTTATGCCATGTATGTCTGGAATGGATAAGCATCCTGTATCCTAGAACTGAGTTTGAGATATTTAGAGAATTATTATCACTGCGGGGGCAAAAAGAAAAAACTTTAAGGAATTGATTGCTTTAATATTTACTTCTTTATATACAATATCCAAAATTATTAAAGAAAAGAATTACAGGCTACTTACAAAATATAAACAAGATAATAAGTTAATCAGAGACACTTAAAAAAACAAAGTAACAACAATAGATAAGGTAGATGGAATTCATGCTTGGAGCTCCTGTGACTCACCAGAAATGTGCCACATATTTGTCTCTGAAGCTTTCAGCAAAGCACAGATGACAGTGTTACATAACTGAGTGTCCCCAAGACAAAAATGAAAGTTATTCTAAGAAGAATATCTCTTCTTGATACTGAAGCCAGGGCCTTCATGCCTTCACAATTCTCTCTCTCTGTCTCTCTCTCTCTCTCTCTCTCTCTCTCTCTCTGACACACACACATACACACATACACACACACACACACACACACACACACAGAGAGAGAGAGAGAGAGAGAGAGAGAGAGAGAGAAACTGTAGTCTTACCAGTTGGGTCCTTTATCCTAGACTTAATAGCTTTCAGAAGTATAAGAAATACATTTCTATTATTTATAAATTACCCAGATTCTTGTATTTTATTATATAAGCACAGGATAAGACAGGGAACATTCTCTCTCTCTCTCTCTCTCTCTCTCTCTCTCTCTCTCTCTCTCTCTCATTTCTCTCTCCACCCTCCCTCTCTGCCTAGAGCTTTCATACTGAGCTACATCCTTAGCTCTTTTTTAATTTTTGATTTTCAGACAGAGTCTTGCTAAGTCATTAAGATACCCAGGCTGGGCTCCAACTTACAGCCTCCTGCTTCAGCCTCTCAGAGTGCTGGGATTATAAACCTGCACCACCAGGCCCAGCCGAGGAGCGTTCTCAAAGTCCTCGTGGGTTTATAGACCCATTGATTCAATAACTTTCCTAAATTATGTCAATTTCTTGGCAATTGACAACCAAGGTTTGAGCTTTAACAAAGTCAGTCTATCTTGACAAACATGTCCAGGGTTGTGAGGAAGGAACCTCTTTTTCTAACACACACAACAGTACTAGGTGATGGGCTTAGTCTTGGAGTGGTCAGAGCCACACATGTTTGGAATGAAGTCATCGTATCTACTCACCACTCCTGGATTCCTTAGCTCAGAGACTCACATCTCCTTTTACCCAGCTGTGTGAGTCTGAAACCTCAGTGCCAGCTTTAGCCCACTCCGGCCTCTCTCTCCCTCTCCCCGTTAATGCCCTGAGTCCTGTCCAAGAGCCAGCTCTCATACACCAACTCTTCCTTGGATTCTGACAACCCTCTAACTGATCCTCCTGTGTCCCTTCAAGTAGTGTAACCCTAGTTATCTTTTTCAGAGTGCAGATATGATCCATTTATCTCTTCCCATGATGCTGTAACTCCTTGTCCCCTCTGACAGAGTTCTCAGAATCACTTGAGTTACTTTATGAAATTTGGATTCTCAGTACCTGACCCGCAAAACCACTAACTCATCAGATTCTTGGCAGTGAGCCTCATGAGTATGCACATCACGAGTACCCTCGGTTTTTTTATCCTGTGCTTCTAGAACTGCAGCTTGCAATACACTGCATCAACATTTCACACACACAAGGCACATACTCTTCCTTAGCAGCCACAGGAGGCCAGCTCCAGGAGTTCAATGGGAATCATGTGCCTGTCTGTCCTCTTAGAGGGATTCTTGGGAATGCAGGCTGGTCAGACCAACAACTTTAGTGGGCCTCAAGGGGAAGAAGGGGGTAAGTACCTGTCTTCGTCACTTTCCTGTCACTGGGACTCAATAACTAATACCCACAGTTTAAAGAAGGAGAGGTTTATTTTGGCTCCTGTTTCAGAGGGTTCAGTCCATGCATGGTCAACTGGCCCCAACGGTGGGAAATCATGACAGAGACAGTCACTCATCCCACAGCAGCCAGGAAGTAGAGAAATGAAGAAGAGCCAGGGACAAAAATGTACCCTTCCATGTCACCCTCAGTGACTCATTCTGCAAACAGACCTTACCACCTAACAGTAGTTGAAGTCATCATGGATGTATCCACTGGTGAGCACAGTGCCCCCTGATCCAGTCACCTTCCAAACGTGAGACTTTGGGGAGGACATTTTACATTTGGGAGACAGTTCTCCATAACTATCTCAGACTTCTGCATGATCATGATGTACAAATTCATCAGGGGCTTCTTAGTGAATGCATTAAGTAGTCAAGTTAAGAAAGCCAATAAAATTAGCTGGGCACGGTGGCGCATGCCTGTAATTCCAGCACTCAGAAGCCTGAAGCAGGAGGATTGCCACACCTTTGAGGCAGTCTGGGCTGCATAGTTGATTTCAGGGCCAGACTGAACTATAGAGCAAGACTTTGGCTCAAAAAAAGAAGGAAGCAAGGAAGGAAGGAAGGAAGGAAGGAAGGAAGGAAGGAAGGAAGGAAAGAAAAAAGGAAGGAAGAAAGAAAGCCAATAAACAAAACAAAACAAAAAAAAAACAAAAAAAAGAAAGCCAGGTTAAGAAAGTTGGTATAGGAGACATACAAAGACAGTCCAAATTCCAGCAGCCAGTACAGGACAGTAAAAGAGAGGATGTCTCCCTCTCCTCCCCAGAGGACACTTGCTTACAGTCCCAGGTAATGAGTACTCATGCTCTCTGGAGAGGAGAATGAGCAGGTCACTAGTAAGTAGAGATAAGACCACAGTTTCCTAAAATGGGGTTTATTCTCCTATAACATATCTCATTGCAGGTACAGCTACCAACCGGCCCCCTATTGGTCAAAAGAGGCTATAGGGCCATCTTACCGTCATAGGAAATAGGTGTCACCTCTTGATATGAGAATGATAAGGACATCTATTCTGCTAGAGTGTTGTGAACCACTGAAATTTTTAGCTTGCTAAGAGGGAAAAGTATAAGACCTGAACAGCTTCTGACTTACTAATGTGGCTCTCCCTCTGTAAAGTGAGGCTGTGATTTGTGCTTGGATTCCTAGCTGGTGGGGAATGGGGCTGAGTGGGTACAAGATTACTTCTCTGGGATAAATATCAATGGTAATGCTCAGGTGCTCTATTGGAGCACCAAAAATTGCACCTCAACCTAATAGCTTACAACAACAATTTAAAACATCTCAAAAACCTAGGGGTCAACTGACTGATTCTCTAACTTCATGTAGTGTTTTTTGCCCCATATTATTTTCATTGGTACATGTTTATGATCCATAATAATTACATTCACTTAGAAATTGGTACAGATACACATCACATCTTTATCATTTTTTCTTTCCCCTTCCCACCCTTCCACCTGCCCCTTTCCCAGATACCCCTCCCATCTCTACAAAGTGTTTCTCCCTATTTACTATCATCCCTCTTTTATTTTGCTCTTTTACTTAATTATACTTTGGGCTTCTCACATAAGAAAAGCCATGAGGTATTTAACCTTCCATGTCTTATTTTGCTCAGCATGTGGACTCAAGCTGCATCCATTTTCCTACAGATGACTAATTTATCCTTCTTTATGACAAAGTAATACTCAGATATATATATATATCTCACATGCTCTTTATCCATTCATGTGCTGATGGACATATATGCCGTGTTCAAGATTTAGTCATTATGAGTTATGCGGCGATAAACATGGGTATGAATGTATATTTCAGGAAGATACCCAGAAAAGATACAGCATGTGATACTGGCTAAGTCAGTGGAATGGCTGGAAAGCTGGAAATGGCTGGCAGTTAAAGCTGGCCGCCAGCCTGCTGTCTGGGAACTCAGCTGAGGTTGTTGGCTGGGACCTTTGGGCGTCTTCCACACATTCTTCTCCTTGGGGCTGCTTGGCCCTTCTTAGAATATAGCAGCTGAATTCCAGGAAGGAGCATTCCCAGAAGCCAAAACAGAAGTGCAGCTCCCTTAAGGTGCTAAAGTTATACAGCATCACTCTGTGCCGTTTCACCCCTATCCTCAAGAAGGAGACGTAGACGCCAACCCTTGATGTGTGAGTGGTACAGTCACCAAGAAGAAGAACATGTGGGACGGAAGTGTTGGTCACTTTCCCATTACTGGGACGAAATACCCAACATCCACAACTTAAAGGAAGGGAGGTTTAATTGGCTCATAGCTGTTAGAGGATTCAGTCCATGGTTGGCTAGCTCCAAGGCAGAAAGGGCATGGAAGAATGGCATGGTGGGGACAGCTGTTCACCATGTGCCACCAGGAAGCAGATAGGTAAAGGAACAGCTAGGAAGCAAGATACACCCTTCTAAGCCATGCCCCTAGTGACCAGCCCCTTCCAACCAGGCCTCGCCCTTGAACATGAGATTTTCTGGGACCATTTTGGATCTAAACCATAGTGGGAGGTATTATTGCAGCTTTTTGGGAAGCACACACTGTTGTAGGAGGGTTTTACAGTAGTGTTTTTCCAAGTGGAATGAGCCCTGTAGCAACTGTGGAAATGTAGACTGCAGGTGATTCTTGGCAATAACGTTCAGGAAGTCCTTTCCTGAGCCACAGAATGAGACCCACACTTCCAGGTCCCCCACGACTTTCCCTTTTGGCCTCTTAAGCCAATAGGGAAGCCAACTGTTCTTTTTCTATGTTCTTAAAGCCAGACTTGGGCTAGAGGACTAGTGTCACACCAAAAACAGGGGTGAGCCCCGGGGGACAAACCACCAGATATCCAAACCTAAGTGAGATTGGTAGGAGAATAAATCTAGCCCAGGAAAGAAATGTCTTAAATTCCTTTACCATCAGATATTGGCCAATTTTTTAATCAACAAAAGTTAAAAGTGACGCTTCACATTAACCGAAGGTGGAAGTTCTAAGGGCGGCATTGGAACAACTGGTGGCCCTACAGATGGCAGGGAGGTGGATCTGAGTGTAGCGTGACGGTGGAAAGTAATGGGAAAAACTGGGTGGGGAGGAATTGCTAAAATGTACGGAACTGCTGATGCTTCAAGATGTGAATACCACGGGTGTCCAAAGAGCCAGGGCTGTCCCCACCCAGGAACTTTCTTGGAAACCAAAATTGATGGAAAAGTTCTTTTTAATTCTAAATTTTCCCAAACTTCACAACCAGAATCACAGTCGTGCTGATCCGACTGTGCAAAACACGTCACGGCCAGGCTGTCGGAAGATTCCCTGCTGGGAGCTCGCTCAATTAAGACTGTAGCAGCCCCCAAATCTCAGGCTTTGCGGGGGCCGAGTCCAGGTGGACAGCTGGGGGTGGAGGAACCGACGGCGGCCTCCCGCCCCGCCCCCGCCCCGTGCACCGCCCCCCCGCGCGCGGCCTTGTGGGTAACGCGGGGCCGCCAGGTGACAGCTAATGGCGGCGACCGCCTGAGGCGGCTGCACGGCAAGTGGGGCGGCAGGGGGCGCGTGCTCGGCGGAACCTTCCCAGCCAACACCGTCTTTGCCCTTGTCGGTAGCGGGGTTCGCCGGAGCTCCATGGACAGGCCGGCGGCGGCCGCGGCGGCGGCGGGGGGCTGCGAGGGCGCCGGGGTTCCCGGCCTGGGGCCAGCGGGCGGCAGGAGGCCCCCTCGCGGCCCCGCGGGCGTCACTGCGGGCTCGCGGCAGCCCAGCGTGGAGACCCTGGACAGGTAAGCGGGCCCGGGCGGACCGAATCGGGGAGCCGGGACCGCGGCGCGGCTGTCCCCGCCCCCTGCCCAGCCCTGCAGCCCGTGCCCACTCCACTGCACCCCGACTTCCCTTCCCCCCTCCCGGGCAGCTTTGGGACAGCCCCGGGCCGCGCACCTGACTCATTTCCGCCTCGCGTGGGCGCGGGAGCTCCTGCCTTCCTCCCAGAGGCTCCTCAGCTGTCGCACCGCCTCCCGCGCCACCTCCGCCGGCTTTCTGGTGACCCGTTGTCAATCTTTCCCAGGCCACAAGGGCCACAAATCCTCGGAGGGAGATTTCCCGGGGATCTTCTGTTGGCCCTACGTCCCAAAACTTGCTGCTGCTGTTGAAGGTGTTTGATGGGGATCTAGGGAGCTGGGGGTGGGGATTGGGTATGGGACAGGACCCTGAGGCGTGGGAGCTGGTGCGATCAAGGCAAAGATATGTTGACGTGGAAAACTTCCAGATTGCTCTTGAGATAAAAGTACACAAGATGGATAAATTTTAGTTCTTCCCACGTTTGTTTTGTTTCCGTACCGAGGATGGAACCCAGGGACTTCACACTGAACTATTTTCTCAGCCCATTTGATTTTTTAATTTTGGGACAGGGTCCTGCCAAGTTACAGAATTAGCCAGGCTTGGCTGGAACTTGGCAATCCTTCTGCAGAAGCCTCCCAGAGTGCTGGGATGATATGCATGCACCTGCAGGCCCAACTAGTTCTTCACACTTTTGAAAGGACCGGTTCGTTGTCTTCTTGAACACATGAACCCACAGCTTCTGAGAAATTTGGCAGAACTAAGAGAAATCAGTTCGAGACAGGAAATAGCTCCGTCCAACTGGGAACATCCACCCCTTCCACTGAGGACAAGAGGTGGTCTCATCCTGTGGCTTGGAACCTCCAGTTAACCCACATCTAGGCCATTTCCCTGATGCTGAAGCACGCTTGGGGAGCAGACACTATTGTGCTGTGGCTGTTGGAGATGTTCATTCCTGCCTATCTTAGTCATGCCAGTGTGCTGAAATTTTGGGAGTTTCCAAAGGCACAGGAAGAACAAGAAAGTCCCTCACTTAGTTTCTAGCTCAGCGTAATTACAGTTTGTTTTAATAAATGAATCTCTTGAGAGATCAGCCTCACTGAGAACTAATCACACCTAAGCCAGGTCTTGGAACACTGTGTGTTTCACTCTATAAATAGTTAGCAGCCTCTGAGGTCCTGGCAGATTGGAGGGGAATACAAGATGGGTTTTGCTCCGTGGCTTTTCATTTGTGGAGAATACTGAAATCGCAAGGCATAAGTGCTGGGCAGGAGGTGAACACAGTTCACTCAGGATGGGACATGTGTCTAAACCATCTTGGAGCTGAGGGAAATCTGGCTATGTCACCCCAATATATGCTTCATATTCTGACTCTCTTCCAAACTTTTGTTCTGTGGTACTGCAGATCGCATCCAAGGCCTTCATACTGAGCTACCTTCCCACCCTTTTGTAGTTTTGATGTTTGAAAAAGGGTTTCACAAAGTTACATAGACTAGACTTGAATTTATGATTCTTCTGCCTCAGCCCTCAAGAGTGCTGAGATGACAGACATGTGCCACCAGGCTCAGCTTCCTTCAGAGCTTTTAAAGAACTGTAAGTGTCCAGGCCCTAATCCTAAGGTTTCTAATTCTGGAGGTTTAAGGGAATTCCAATAATTAGTATTTTTCAAAAGCTGTAGCAGGCATGATTAAACTTAAGCCCACATTTTTTGCCCTTGATTAAAAAAAATGTTACAGTGAAAAATTTTTAAAGGAAGTTTTAATATTTATGTATGCACACTAACTATAACATATATTCAAAAAAATTTTAGACAGGGTCTTAAGTCTGTAGTCCGGACTGGTCTTGAACTCACTTTTAGCCCAGGCTGGCCTAGAATTCTTAGTCATCCTCTTGCCTTAGCCTCTTGAGTGCTGGGATTACAAGTATGTGCCAGTCTCTTTTGGTGCGGATAGTCCAACCCAGGGCCTTATCCAAACTAGGTGGGGTGCCTCACCACTCAGCTATGCTCCCAGCCCCTATATTATATTGTTATATATGTGGCCCAGCATAGTCCATCTTCACTCAGAGAAACAAAGGCAAAAATAACCTGGCAGGCCACAGTAGTGACCCACTGTCCTATGGGTACATGGAAGTAGGGAACTTGATTTATTTTGTGGTAGTAGGAGGTTTGTTTGGTTCTGATGCTAAACCTGTGGACAGTGAGAGTGAGGGTCTTCTGAGGAAGCCTGCCATTTGAACTGAGTGGTGAGAAGGCAATAGAAGTTAGCAGCCTAGGGTAGAGAGGGCCTTTTCCCCGGGGGAGCAGAACACGCATTGAATGGGCAATACAGGGGCCTGGTTGGAGAGAAGGCCTTTACTCTTTTAGGGAATCATGCCATTACGCCATTGCAGGGACTGGTGGTCAGGATATGTGTAACCTCCATCACAAACATCTCAATTTGCATGGACAGATTCTTGGGTCCTACCCCAAATCTAGTCCATCTACCTGTGGGTATAGCCCAGTATTGGCCATTTTAACATCCTCCTCAGCTCTGAACAGGGCAGGTCATACAGACTGCTTGCCCAGGACACACCCGATTTACTCTTTGGCTCAGTGTAATCATTAACAACATCCTCCTTCAACATTGGTTTTGTCCCGGTGTGGATGAGAAATTATGTGATCACTCCAGCTGTGGGGACCACAAAAAAAAAAAGACCTTTCAGTCAGGTGGGCACTGGAGTCTCATTGATCACAAAGACCAATTGCTGTACAGTAGTGTGGCTGATGGGACAGAGGGAGAAAATTAGTCATAGGTTACCAAGATGCTCAGTCACAAATCCTTCATCTTGCAAATCTGGGCACTTACTCTGTATGAGGCACTGCACTGAGTTGTGGAAATAGAAGGGAACAGATGTAAAACTCTGCTCTTGTAAAGTGTGTGTTTCATGGGAGAGAGGTAAGTCATTAAGGGGTGTTTTCTGTTAGGTAATGACAGGTGCTAGGGGAATAAAGTAAGGTGGGAAGGTATAGAAAATATTGAGAGATTGTGCCTTGGACAGTGGTAGGAAATTCAAGTAGATGATCCAGGATGAGGAAGACGAACCATACAGCTAACTGGAACAGTAGCATTCTAGGTAGAGGCCCATGCAAAGGCCCTGGGGTGAGAGAGTGAGGGAAGTCATCAAGGGTCCACTAGGAGACTATCTGTCAGTAGCAAAGAGGACATTAAGGAGAGAAAAGTAGGGATGAGTCCAGAGAGGTTTACAGCGGCAGCTAGTGGTGTTGGAGGCCACGGGGAGCCATAGTGAAGACTTTGGAGCAGAGGAGAGACATAGCCTGGTATAGCTTTCAGTTGGCTCTCGTAGAGCTCTGTGGACAACAGGTAGGGAAAGGCGTTGAAGCAAAGAGCCTAGCAGATAGGTGGTTGTAGTGGGCTCGCGAGAGGGTGATGACCTAGCCTAGAACAGAGCCATGTCTCTGAAGCTGGCTGTTGGGTATGAGAGAAGAGTCTCAGAGGGTTCCGGGGGATGGAGCTGCGGCATGGCAAATTCTCTATGTAGAGCAGCAGTAGGGTGTCACAGGTGCTAGTTTTGGACACATCTGTGATATGCCCCAGAGCAGGTAGGTGTCAGAAAGCCTGCTGGTTTATAGGAGCCTGAAGCTCAGGAGCTGCAGACCTGAATTGGGGAGTCTTCGGCATTTAGAAGCAGCTTTAACTCCTAAGGTGGGAGGAGAAACGGCTGGAAAGGGAAACTGAGGTTAGAATAGGGCAAGGTGGTTCCCAAGCTACATGGCAGGGAAAAACAGCCTGGTATCACCCAGGTAGGAAGGGTGTGGCTTTGAGGTAGGACAGCCTGAGTTAGAGGAGCAGATCTGGGAGAACCTCGCCCTCAAGTGGGTAGTGAGACCAGGTGTGTGAAGGACCAGGAGAAAGGGAATGTGACCCAGTTTCATGTGCCATCACCCCAGCACCTGTTGGCACACATCCTGGACCAAGGGCTCTCTCTTCTTCCCAGCTCTATACTTGCTGAGGTCCTCATTGTGCTAAGGGATGTAAATAAGAACAAATAGCCTATGGATTCTCTTACGTAAGAAAGACATAGTGGAAATAATTTAAAGGAGAGAAAATAGATAATTGGCAGGAAACACAAGTAGACTGTGGAGATGGGGAAGGAATCTGGGCAGGTGGAGAGTGAAAGGGGAAGAAAAAATGATTCTGATATAATATATACATGAACTAGTCCCCCAACATGAATGCAATTGTCATGAATCACAAACGTATTAATGAAATAACATTTTGAAAAATCTCAATTTAAAAAAAAGGACTTTCAGTCAACATGGCAGCTGAGTAACAGCACTGCACAAAGTCTCCTCATCAACTCACTTAAAAAGTCAAGAAGATAGTTAGAAAAAGCGTGTTTGGTGTAGCTAGAAAAGAGAGGAGCATCCCCAAAACTGAAAGGTGACCAGTGGGAGGCCAGAAACTCCGAAGGATCATCGAAACCAGAGGGGAAAAAAAAAATTCCTGTGGTCCAGAAAGTCGCCCCAGCCAGCTGCAAACGGCTCCCCGAGGAAAGCTCCCGGGGACCTGAACATCTGACAGAATGGAGCTGGGAGAGGACGGAGCACACAATGGGAGAGGAAGCTGTGGACAGGTCAGAAGCAGCCCACTTGGCCCGGCCCCGCACTGTCAGCACCCAAAGATTGCAAACAAGGTCCGGATTCCAGAACCTCAGCCCGAGGTAAGCGCAGACCCGGACTAGTGGGAATCATTGGCTGTGGGCGGCCCCAGCCTCAGAAGCACCAACCCTCGGGTATGTGTACTACAAACGCAGCGTGTGCTCCCCCTCGAAAAGACCCCGGGATCCCAGATCAGAAAAGGGGGCTCAGCAGCCGTTGCAGGCAGTGATGTCAGCAGGAGCCATTCTCTTTCCTGCGCACCAGAGACAGTCAGAGGTAGCAGAACCATGGGGAAACGTGGTAACAAATCTTACACAAAAAGATCTGATGCCCCAGGGGAGGGCGCAAGGGGTGCTGAAATTGCAGAACCCAAAGAAAAGGACAAAAAGGATGGTAACTTCTGGGCCCAGACAGTCAATGAATTAAAGCAGGAATTAAAGCAGGAATTAAACCAGGAAGCAAAGCAGGGAATAAAACAGTGCAAGAGCAGCAAGAACACTTAGCTAAGCATAAAACAAGCCTTGAAAAGTAATTAGAGGAGAC
>PVKB01005725.1:0-86403 GCA_004027205.1 Ctenodactylus gundi
TGTTAGGTTGCCAAATTACCAGGCTGGGCTAGAACTTGGGATCCTTCTGCCTGGGCCTCCCAGGATTTTGTGATTATAGGTATGCACATCCCAATCTGGCTGCAATTTTACTTTTTATGTGTCGATATCCACCATTTCTTCACACTGTTTTTGAGGAACTTACTTTTTCTCTATTGTGTATTCTTAGCAACTTTGTCAAGCCCCACCCCTCAACACCACATGGTGTAATCCACACATTCCAAATGCAGGAGACTTTTGGAGGGCACTCCAGATCCAAACCATAACAGTCCTATTAATCATTGTTTTTGCGAGGAGATAAGGATTAGGATTTCCTATTTGGCTATCTTATTGTCATCACTGTTAGAATATCCATAAATAATAAGAATAATTATGATGCTTCCCCTAATTCTGGTCCTTATGATAGGAGCATTTCTAGTTATTTATCATTAACTATTTTATATACGTAAGAGTTTATGAATGTATACATGTTTATATATGTAAATGTATATCTTATCAAGAAATGATATCAAGAAATATATCTACTTCTGGCTGTACCAAATAGAGCTTCATTTCAATTTGTATTTTTGTTGTTTATTTTTTCATTCTGCACAGGAATGAATGTTAGATCTTTTTGAATGGCTGGGAATTCAGTGAAAAAAATACTTCGTTTCTCTAACTTAAGCTTGATATAGGGTACAATATCAATAAGTTTTTCTGTATTTGATAATTTTTATATTTCTGTCATGAAGATCAAATCAATTTGTCCTGCCATATTATTCTAGCACCACAACTTATAATTATATTCACCATTATTATATTCATGATTTTTGCATCAACAGTCCTGTTACAAGTGAGTGTCTCTCTTTTTAATTCATGTTATGCAGATGTAGATAGGAATAAAATATCATTTTGGTGGTTTTCTTAATTTTCTCTGCTTTTATCAATTTAGTTTCATTGGATTAGCTACCCCTTAACTATTCGAAAGTCTTTACTTGTAAAATTATTTGCTTTTGATATGATTAAAGCATTCCCCCAGCCAGGGCAAGGCCCTTGCTTCCGCTCCCCGGGACCACATAAGGCAGGTGTAGTGGGGCACACCTGTAATCTTAGCACTCATGAAGCTGAGGTGGAGGGATTGGTGAGAGTTCAAGGTTATTCTAAGCTACATAGTGAGATCAGATCCAGCCTGGACAACAGAGTAAGATCCTGTATCAAATAAGTAAATAAGTAAATAAATAAATAAATAAATGTAGAGAAAGGGCCAAGTTCAAGCCCAGCATAGGTAATTTAGTCTTTTAGCAAGATTCTGCCTCAATATCAAAAATTTAAAAATGGTACTTTGTTTATAGCTCAGTGCACAGGACCTGAGTTCAGTCCTAAGTATTGCAAGCAAAAATAAAATAAATAGATAGATAAATAAAACAAAATAATGCAAAATAATACTAAAGCAAAAGGGAGATACAATAACACTTAGAATAACATAGGAAAATCAATAAAAATATAAAAGTTAAGAAGCTGTAGAAATATTTTTCAAATTTTTGATAAAGCATCCCATACACTTTAAAAGGAAAACCATTGCTTTTATATTTTACATAATTCCACTTGATGTATGCCATATATATATATATATATATATATATATATATATATATATATATATAACATGTATATGTTTGTGATATTGTGATCATCATGGCTACTTACGTTTTACATAATTTCTCATTTTATTCTTTTTCCCCATTTTATTGTTATGTATGTCTGCAATACATAATGTTTACATTCAACTTGAGTATTTTGTGCACATATATGTCCTGGAAAAATTACAAATCTTTCCCTTCTCCCTTTCTGACCTTCCCACACCCTTCCCCCTCCCCACTAGTTCCCATTATTCCCTCATTTTTTTCTGAGAAATGACTGTGACCTGGATTTCTCATATTAGAGAAACCATTCAATATTTAACTTTCTGTGTCTGACTCACTTCCTGAGCATGATGGTCTCAAGTTGTCACTTACTTCTTCAACAAATATTGTTGAAGAATAATAGGAAGGCACTAGAAAAAGTGACCTAAAGCAGTGAGAACGTATATATGGCATCTGCTCTCATACACTTTAAATTCTAGGAGTGGATAGTTGAAATTGCACATCTAGATACTAAGATTTTTATTAACTATAGGTATCTCATACCATCATATTATAGGCTTTATTTAAGTTACATAAGTTAATGTATTTGTATATATAAAGCATTTATGTTTATTAAAACAAAATTTATTGTATGAAACACATAAAGCAAAATATTTTAAGGATTATGGATGAACACATAAAATGCTGGTTAGATAACATGAGCAGATACATTACAGCAAAAGATATTTGAACACATTATGGTGGAAGTCTAAAATGTCTCCCATAGCATATTAAAGACATGGAGTTTGCAAACCCCATGTCTTTAGTGTACTATAGAATTTAAAATTCATATATATATATATATGCACAAAAAATCTAATTTTTACTTGAAAAAAAATTTTTAAAAATAAATATCTCCCCAAATCTCATGGGTATGGAAGGTCATTGGATTTTGTGGGCAGTGTATTCAGCAGAGGATTAATCCAATGAAGATTTCATGTTGTTAGCAGAGGTACTGATCACTGGGCGCAGAACCCCAGTATATTCTTATCCCAGGATCTTCTCCGCTATGTCTACTTCCTGGTCAATGTGGAGAAGAGCTCCTCCTGCCATGCCAGTCCTCCATTGCCTTGAAGTGAGCTTTCTATGCATGGACTGAAGCCACTGAAAATGTGAACCAAAATAAACCTCTCCTCCTTTAAGTCCTGTGTGTTGAATATTTCATCCCAGCAGTGGGAGGAGCTTGGAAATATTTGCAGATTTTGATGAAAGAAACCCTAGAATGCTATAAATTAAGCTTAGGCCAGAATGTGCATTGGAGTACAGACAGCAAAGTTCAGGCTGAGAAGGTTTCAGTTACGAGCAAGAACTCCATTGGCAGTTAGACTTGAAGCCATTTGTGTTATGTCTTGGAAAATGTTTCCTCATTTTTCTCATGTCCTAAGACTTGTGGAAGAATGAGATCAAGGGGGCAGACTAATTAGTATGGTGGAAAACATTTCAAGGCAGCCTCATGGGTAGATTTGGCTGTTTTCAGCTAAATTTACAGTGAGATTCTGGAATAAATGGCAGGTATGAATGGCTTGAAAAGTTTGGGGCTTCACCAGAATGAAAGTGCCTATGAAGTTTGGCCAAAGGAGAACTTGGTTGCTGAAAAGATTAGTAGTAAAAATAAGGCAAGTATTTTGCATCAAGACGATAGGAAGGATGGCTTGAAAGGTAACTAAGGGATTGCCTGCTCTTCGCTCTTAGCAAGAATCAAGTGGGTAAAAGCACAGGTTTCATTATAAGACCTTAATTTGAGCAAAAAGCTCCAGGGCCCCCTACAGGCCCACTTAGAAAAGCATTTCCCCAAATTCAGCCACCAAGGCAGTCAGTAACAGCTACAGCCAAGGTCAGAATGAAGCCAAGCTACTGCTCCTTCAAGCGACAGTCTGGCTATTCTGTGTAGTGCTGATTTTAGAGTTATGCAAAATGCAAGAGTCGGAGGGTCATGGATGCTTCTATTCTGATCTCAGAAGAAGACCTTGGACTTAAGGTCATGTGCCTTTAAGAGGGCAGTTTGTGAAGTTGTAAAATTGCAGTCAAATTTGCAGTGGAAAGCCCAGAAATTTGAGGAATTCAGGAAGGTGGATAATCTGCTGAGAAAAATAAAGGCTATGAATGGAGCCAGTCAAAGGAGAGGCCATGTGAGTCACAGTGGTCAAGGTCGTAGGGGTGGGCCTGCCCAAACCTTTCAGAGCTCACATCTCACCACAAACCGCCCTGGATGCTGGACCTGCAGCTACAGGGTTTAATGTTCGCCCTGGTTTTAGTCTTGCTTCGCTATGTTCCTTTCCATCCCTCCATTTCTCCTTTTATTTTGAGTTTTTTAAAAAGGGCTGATGTTAAAAGTTCACCTTGCATTTCACATAAGATTTGTACTTTTCACCCCTGTCGGAATTGTTCATAATTTGATGAATTTTTGAAGTAGACTAAATGTATTTTGCATAGTGAAAGTGGACATGAGTCTTTTGGTGGCCAGCGTGGAACATTATGTATTAAATACAAAATGACTCCCAGAATTTTGGAAATTGTTTAGATTATGAGAATAGTATTAATGCATCTTGATTATAAGTGTTGTTCCAAAGTGGGGCCAAGTTAAAGGAATGGGAGACTGGGAGATCTATAAGGATAAATTCTTTTCATTGGTTCCTCTCTTCTCTCTTCCTTCTTTGCTTCCTGGCTGCCCTGTCTACAGATGGATGGAAGAAAATTTGACCACAAATGTGAGTGACATCAACCAGTAAGCTTGTAGCTTGTATAGAATAAAATGGGAAAGAAGGGAACATTTCAGTTTCGAGCTCCAGTATCCACCCTCAGCTTGGGACATCGCTGTCCTTTTCCTTCACCTTTCCAACGTGGACTCACGCTGGCAACCATCCAGTGAGCTATCAAGCTTTCAATATTAGAATAGTGCTCAACCCGTCTCTCTCTTTTTTTCAGCTTCTATTCTCTGAGAGATGATCAGCTATTTCTCCAGCTGGTTATTGTGCAAATGGCCATTGTGGACCCTCTTGCCTCTATGCATATTAAGTCTACCTAAGTGATACATGTACATATAACACATTCTTTTATCAATTTACAAAAAGAGGGACACCTGTGCTGATTTCCAGCTTTTGGCACTTTTTAATATTACTTATAAGAGCATTTGTGCACAAGTTTTGTTGGCACACTTATTTTCAATCATTTGTAATATATACTCAGAAGTGGAATTGCTAGATCACAATTGGTCCAAAACACCTGCCAAGCTGCATTAGTTCCTATACATTTGTAGTAATGTTTGTAGTTTTTGCTATAAATTTCTAGTAAGTTTTTATAGTCAAGAAATATGAGTTTCAAATGTGATTTCTCTCTCTCTCTCTCTCTCTCTCTCTGTGTGTGTGTGTGTGTGTGTGTGTGTGTGTGTGTGTGTGAAGATTGTTCGGGCTATGTTGTGGTTAGGATCCGGAGTGTCCCCCAAAAGTCTCATGTATGTTAATGTTGTGGATTGTTTATGGAACCATGTGATGTTGGTCGATTGGGATCTGGTCTGGAGGGGTGGATTGCAGTTAAATTGGGATTAACGGTGTGTAGTGGCTACACCTGGATGCAGACGGGAGTGGTAACTGGGCGGAGACCTGAAAGGATACATAAGCTGCACCTGCCTTCCCTCCTGGAGGACTGTGGGACTAGTCTCAACTAGCCTCAGCTTGTCTTCCTGTTTGTCCGAGAAAGCTGCCTCCACCGCTCTCTCTGCCATGTACTTCCATTGCTGCTGGCTGCCCCTGAATGGACTGTGACCTTCGAGACGGTAAGCTGAAATAAGCCTTTCCTTTCCTAAGTTTGTAGGTGTTGGGTATTGAGTCACAGCAACCAAGAAGTAACTAAGACAGGCTACATAGACTGTTTTTAGTGTTTCCTGTATAGAAATTACTCTCAGCTATTCTTTTAGTATTTTACTTTCATATCTAGAGAATAACTTTACTAGGTTGACAATTCTTAATTGGTATTTTTGTTTTTTTGTCAGCTATTTCAATGTATAATCAATAACCTCCTTCATCATGATGAGGTACTTCTTTTTCTGGTCTTCACATTCTCTTATTAGTCTGTTTGATTACACATCTTGGTATGGCTTGCTTTTGATTTATTGTACTCACAGTTGATTGAGCTATTTGGAAATGCTTATTAATGTTTTTTTTGTTTAAGTCAGAAAAATTTCAGCTATTAGTTTTTGAAATAACTTTTCTTTTCCTTTCTTTGCCCTCTTTTTGAAACTTCTGTTATGGATATATATTTTTTCTGCTAGATCATATCCTACAGGCTTAGTAGAATTGGTTTGTATTTTATATTTCTCTCCAATTCAATCATTATAATTGATACAAATGCAAATTTATTAATTCTACCTTATATCTACTCAAATTTGCTATTGAATGTCTATAGAGATTTTCACTCAGTTGTTATATTTTGACCCATAATTCTTATTTGGTTCACTTTTAAAATGACTTATTTTATTCTCAATTTTCGTGTATTATTTTGCTAATTTTCTTGACTTACCCGTGCTTTCCTTTAATTCTTTAAACATGTTGAAGATGTCTGTTTCAAAGTTTTTGTATAATAAGTTTGATGTCTAAATTTCCTCAGAAATGGTTTCCTGCAAATTTATTTTACTCCCTTAAATGAGACATATTCTTTCTGCCTTTCTGTAGGCTTTAAAAAATATATTGTTGAAAATGGAGCACTTTACTATTATAATGTATTGACTTAGAACCAGGGTCCCCCCATTCCCCATGGCTTGCCCCCTTTCCCCATGGTTTGCTTTCTTTTTACTTTAATACTTGAAACCTGAAGTAATCCATTTGTTCTGATACTTTCTTGAACTAATTTGCAAAACCCATTCCTTGTTTTGTATCACCTCTAAAGTCTGTATTCTTTTAGCTTCTTTTCGGCTAACCTTTCCACAGTTATTTTGATTCCCATAGTATTAAACAACATGATAAAATACACAAAAAACAACAACAAAAATTTAAAGGATAAACCAAAGCAACAACAAAATTCAAACATTTATTCCAGGCTTTGCAGCTCGGCGGTGTAATGGGATATACTTTCGATATTTAGAAGGCTTGCTCTAGACATAGTGGTATCCCAGAGGTGAAACCTTAAAGCCTTCTCTGGTCTTTGTATGCTCATGTGTTTCTGAGCATGTGGATGGCTTTCAAACTTCCTTGCTACACACAGATGGCTTTCATTGCACAATTTATCGAAGCATCACACCTCTGCTTCCCCAGCCTTAGATAGTCTGTATTATGATTCCCTCTTAACGTCTCTTTTGTGTTGTCAAACATCTACAGGTCTGTAGTTCACTTTGCTCATTTTATTGACAATACTTACTACTTTATCTGTCAGAGTTCTTAGTTAGATCAAACAGTCAACAAATGTGTATCAGTCTTTCATTTATACATCAGAGAGGTTAGAGGAGGTGAAGCATAATTGGCATATACTGTCCCTCTTCTCTGTCTGCTGTGAGGGGCAGAGAACTGGGATCATACTACATCAAGACCCAAACCGCACTTATGCTGGGGAGAGCTTCCAGGATGAGCAAATGAAACTGCCACACATTTACCTACTTTCTAAAAGATGATTTTCCTCATTTTTGTTACTATGTCTATGCAATACACAACTTTCCTGGCTGGTATTTACTATTTAATGTAAAAGTGACACTTCTTCTAGAGCTTTGATGAAGTTGACTCAGTTTATGTTTGTCTTCTATTTAATGTTCCTGTGGGACAATCAGAACTCACAGCTTCCTTGTCCAATATCGGCTCCACATAATGCATTTATCCCTTGGTGTATAAGGTTTTGTTTATGCATTATATTTCAGACTATCTTAAAGCCAAGTTAGAATAAAGCCTAGCAATCATGGAGAATCAGCTGCAAAAATGAATTGAATTTCAGTCACCTCAAATTTATTATATGCAAAATTAAACTCATCAATTTTCCTCTAATATCTTGGCTTCGCATCAAGTATTAATTATGTTCTGCTCACACTGTTGTGCAACTGTTTATCCATGTCATGCAGTTGCCCTCTCAGGAAAGGCAGACACATGACACATAAATGGACATAAAATGATGAATTTATATCCGCCATTATACTAAACGTGGTGTGTGACACTTCTACCTTTAGTCTCCTACTCCTTTGTTTACTTTCTCTTGTTGCACTTCATGTATATTTAAAAATTCATATCTTACATATAATACAGATCACATCATATCACCTTTATTCAATGATATGTTTCCAGGTTTCCATTACAGCATCAATCACTAAAAACATGTTTACACATATTGAATATTCAAATCTACTTGTTGAATAGATATTTCCTAGAATATTTCCTTTATACCTAAGAATTCTCCAGTCTCTAAACTTTTATCACATTTACATTATCAAAATACACATTAAAACGTTCATATTCTATGATGTTTTGTTTTCAGTGAAAAGACAAAAGAAACAATAATATGTATGAAAATTTCACATTTATCAAAATTATTTAAATATTTTAGAAAATTAAAATATGGAACTTATGTGATTAGCTCCATTTTAGAAATGTGAGAGTTTAGGATTACTTGCCCAAAATTACATATCTAGTAGATAGTGATCCTGATGAATACAACATCTTTCAAATATGTATGCTGTCTCAGAAGTAGCATTTTATTTTTTCCCCATTTTATTGATATGTATAACTGCAAAATTTAAGGTTTACAAAGAAGTTGAGCATTTTGTGCACATACATATCTTGTCAAGGTGATGAGGACATTGCCACTCTCCCTTTGTCCCTCCCCATATTCACCCCTCCTTCCTTCCCTCCCCGCCCTACTCCCATTTCACTTTGTTTTTCATTTTAAGTTCCATAAGAGTTGTGATCTGGGACTCTCATATCAGAGAGACCATTCGATGTTTCACCTTCTGCTTCTGACTCACTTCACTAAGCATGATGTTCTCAAGTTTCCTGCATTTGCCTGCAAAATCCTCCACGCTGTTGGACTTTATTGATGCATAGTATTCCATTGTGTATAAATACCACAGTTTGTGTATCCATTGGTCTGTTGATGGGTATTTTGGTGACTTCCATATTTTAGCTATAGTTAGTTGTGCTGCTATGAACATGGGTATACATATATCTCTGCTATGTGTTGTTTTGGCCTCTTTTGGATATATTCCCAGGAGGGGTGTCGCTGGATCAAAGGGGATATTTATTTCTAGCCTTTTGAGAGATCTCCATACTGCTTTCCAGAGTGGTGGTACATTTACATTCCCACCAGCAATGCTGGAGGGTTTCTTTCTCCCCATAACCTGGCCAACACTGATTGCTATTTGACTTGTTGATATAGGCCATTCTCTCTGGAGTGAGATAGTATCTTAGCATTGTTTTGATTTGCATCTCTCTTATGACTAGAGATGTTGAACATCTTTTCATGTATCTATTGGCCACTTGTACTTCTTCATGAATGAACTGTCTCTTCATTTCATTTGCCCACTTTTCAATAGGATCCTTTATTTTGGTTGGCTTACTTTTCTTCAGCTCCCTGTGTATTCTAGTTATGAACTTCCTATCTGAGTTCTTGGTGGTGAATATTTTTTCCCAGTCTGTTGGTTCTTTTTACAGTGTTGATAGTTTCCTTTGCTGTGCAAAAGCTTTTTAATTTGACAAGATCCTATTTGTTAATAATGGGGATAATTTCTTTTCCTCTTGGTTTCTTGTCAAGGAAGACTTTGCCTACCCCTATGTCTTTTAGATATTTGCCTAATTTGTCTTCTAGGAGGTTCAGTGTTTCACTTTTAATGTCTAGGTCTTTGATCCACTTTGATTTGATTTTGAGCATGGTGATAGGTATGTGACTAGATTCATTCTTCTGCATGTGCATGTCCAGTTTTCCCACCACCATTTGTTGAACAGGCTGTCCTTTTTCCATTGTATGCATTTGGCCCCTTTGTCAAAGATTAAGTAATTGAGGGTGTTTGGGTTTGTCTCTGTGTCTTCAATTCTGTTCCACTGGTCTGTCTGTGTAGTTATGTGCCAGCACCAAATTGTTTTTACAATTCTTGCTTTATTATAGTACAGACTGATGTCTGGAACTGTAGTGCCTCCTGCCTTGGTCTAGTTGCCCAGGATTGCTTTGGCTATTCTTGGACTCTTTTGGTTCCATATGAATTCGAGAATTGTTGTTTCAAGTACTTTGAAGAAACTTGTAGGTATTTTGATAGGAATTTATTGAATATATATATATATATCAGTTTACGTAGTATAGTAATTTTGACTATATGTATTTTGCCTGTCCAAGAGCAGGGGATGCCTTTCCATTTTCTAATGTCTCCTATAACTTCTTTCTTCAGTGTAATGTAGTTTTCTTTATATAAGTCCTTCACTTCTTTGTTTAGTTATACTCCTAGGTATTTAGTTTTTTGGCTGAGCTATTGAGAATGGAATTTTCTGAGCTCTTGCTCAATAAGTTCTTTGTTAGTGTAGAGAAAAGCTATTGATTTTTAGTGTTAATTTTGTATCCTGTGACTTGGCTAAATTTTTTTTTTTTACTATTTCTATGAGTTTCCTAGTGGAGTTTTTAGGATCTTCCATGTAGATAATCATATCATCTGTAAATAAGGAAAAGTTTGACTTCCTCCTTTCCGGTGCAGATTCCCTTTATTTCATTTTCTTGTCTGATTGCTATGGCAAGTGTTTCAAGGACTATGTTGAATAAGAGTGGTGAAAGTGGGCAGCCTTGTCTTGTTCCTGATTTGAGAGGGAACGATTTCAATTTTTCTCCATTCACTATGATATTTCTGGTAGGCTTAGCATATATGGCTTCTATGAGTTTTAGGTAGGGCCCCTCTATTCCATATTTTTCTCAGTGTTTTTATCATGTAGGGGTGCTGGATTTTGTCAAAGGCTTTTCCTGCATCAATAGAGATGATCATGTGGTTTTTGTTTTCGCTTTGGTTGATATTGTGCATTACGCTGATTGATTTACGTAGTTTGAACCAACCTTGCATCTCAGGGATGAACCCACTTGATCATAGTATATGATCTTTCTGATTACTTGTTGGATTCTGTTTGCCAGGATCTTATTGAGGATTTTTGCATCTATGTTCATTAAGGATATTGCTCTATAATTTTCCTTCCTGATTAAGTCTTTGTCTGGTTTTGGAACTAGTGGGATGCTAGCCTCAAGAAATGAGTTTGGTAGTATTCCATCACTTTGTACTTAATGAAATAGTTTGAGTACTAGGGTTAGTTCATCCCTAAAGTACTGAAAAAATTCTGTGAATTCATCTGGGCCTGGACTTCATTTGGAGGTAGAGTTTTTATTACTGCTTCAACTTCTGTGTGTGTGATGGGGTTGTTCAAGATTTTTAAAACTTCCTAATTTAACTTTGGTATTTTATATGTATCTAGGAAGTCATCCATTTCTCCCCAGTTCTCAAATTTGTTAGAATATAGGCGTTAGAAGTAATTTCTTATAGTATTCTGAATTTCTGCAGTCTTTTGCAATTTCATCCTTTTTGTTTCTAACTGTGCTAATCTGTGCCTTTTCTTTCCTTTTCTTGATGAGTTTAGCAAGAGGTTTGTCAATTTTGTTAATTATTTCAAAGAACCAGTTCTTTGACTCAGTCATTTTTACTGTGTTTTTTATTTCAATCTCATTTATTTCTGTTCTGATCTTTATAATTTCTTCTACTGCCTTTGGGTTAAGTTGTTCTTGTTTCTCTAGGTCCTTAAGGTGCATCATTAGCAAATTTATTTGTGTCTATTCTGTTCTTTTGATGTGTGTATTTATGGCTATGAATTTTCTGCTGAGGACTGCTTTCATTGTGTTCCACAGATTTTGGTATGATGTACTTCCATCGTCATTTATCTCTATGAAGTTTTTGGTGTCTTCTCCTATTTCTTCTGTAATCCATTGTTTAGGCAGTAGTAAGTTGTTATGTCACCATAGATTTGTGTGTTTTCTTCTGTTTCTGCTTCTGTCAAGTCACAGTCTTACTCCACTATGGTCTGAGAGTATGCAGGGAATTATTTCTATCCCTTTGTACTTGTTTAATGAGGACTTATGTCCTAGGACGTGGTCTATTTTAGAAAATGTTCTGTGTGTTGCTGAGAAGAATGTGCAGTCAGTTGATGTGGGATGGAAAACTCTGTAAAAGTCGGTTATGTTCCAGTTTTCTATAGTGTCTTTCAGTAGTTGTATATCTTTGTGAATTTTTTGTCTGGTTGATCTATCCATTTGTGATAGTGGGATATTATTGTCTCCTACTGTAATTGTCTTGGGGCCTATGTGTCCTTTCAGATCTAGTAATTTTTGGTTTACATAATTGGTTGCTCTAGAGTTGGGGGCATATATATTGATAACTGTGATTTCTTCCTGTTCTAATGTTCATTTAACCAGTATATAGCGGCTATCTATATCCCTCTTCACCTGTTTTCTTTTGTAATCTGATGAGTCTGAGATTAATATAGCTACCCCTGCTTGTTTTCTGGGTCCTGTTGCATAAAATACTGAATTCCAACCTTTTATTTTCAGTCTATGAGTTTCCTTGTAGGTGAGGGGTGTCTCTTGTAGGCAGAAAATTGTGGGTTTCTGTTTTTTGATCCAGTCAGCTAGTCTATGTCTTTTGACAGGTGAATTGTGGCTGTTCACGTTTAGGTAATTATTGAGGTATGTTTGGTGTATCCTGCCATAGTTTTAGTTTTTCCATGTTGTTTACTGGCTTTACTTTTTTTCTCAGCTCATTCTCCTCTAGATTTTGTCTTTTTTTCCCCTCTGAGATCACTTGTGTCATTGGACTCTCTTTTGCTATCCAAGTTTCCTTTGAGAATTCTCTGCAGTGATGGCTTAGTGGCTGCAAGTTTCTTTAAGCTTTCTACATCATAGAAAATTTTAATTTCAACCTCTAGCTTAATAGATAGTTTTGCTGGATATAGTAGTCTTGGCTGGAATTTATGTTCTTTCAGTGATTGAATGGCATTGCTCTATGATCTCCTGGCTTTTAGAGTCTGCGTTGAGAAGTCTGCAGTTATCCAGATGGGCTTACCCTTGTAGGTCACCTTCTGCTTTTCTCTTACCGCTTTCAGTATTCTCTCTTTGTGTTGGGTTTCTAGTACTTTAATTATGTCTTGTGATGAGGCTCTCTTCTGATCCATATTGTTTGGTGTTCTATATGCCTACAGTAGCTCAATGTTCATTTCTCTTCTTAGATTTGGGAAATTTTCTTCCATAATGTCCTTGAATATGACTTTTAATCCTTCTGTTTCATCCTCAGTCTTCTCTTGGACTCCCATAATTCTCAGGTTGTTTCTCTTTGAATCATCTATCAGTCATTGTAATGATTCACTTTCTTCATTTTTTACTTTGCGTTCTTTATTGTCTTTCTGTTCCCACTCTGTCATTTTGTCTTCTAAGTCTGATAATCTATTTTGAAATTGTTCAATATCATTGCTTATTGTGACCTGTGTGTTTTTCACTTCCTGGATATCTGCATTTATGTGTTTTTATGTCTCTGTTGTGTTCTTTGCTCATTTCTTGTATTGCCTTCTTTATCTTCTGGTTCATTTCTTCTTTGATCTCCTCTACTTCTCAAATCTTGCTTTTAGCTTAGCTAGGTCTTGGTGTAGCTCTTGCTCTACGAGTTTTATTTCCTGCTTCATTTCCTGCATTAATTCCTGCTTTAATTCAGTGTATTTCTGGGCCCAGAAGTTACCATAATTTTTTGTCATTTTCATCTTTAGATTCTGCATTTTCAGTATTTCTAGTATACTCTTCTGGTATGTCAATACTTTTTGAAGGAGGTTTATTTCCACGTTTCTCATGGTTCTGTTGTCTTTGGTTGTCTCTGGTTGTCTATCCCTGGGTTTCCCTTAGGGACTCACCCCAGCATGGCTCTACCCGAGGCTGGGAGATCACATCCTCCCCACTGACCACCTCTGAGTGGAGCGGGGGAGATGGCAGTGAATCCCCCTCAGTCTAGTCCAACGCGGCTCTACCCGGTACTGGCAAATCTCAGTCTCCTTGCGGGTTTGCACTGTGAGGTTGGCAGGGAAGGTAGCGGGGAGTCCCATCAGTCTGTTCTGCAGAAGTTCTGGCCAATGCTTGCAAAGCCTAGTGTCCATGCTGGCCTCTGCTGTGAGGGGCAGCAGGGAAGATGGCAAGGAGACCTGCTGCTGAGCCCAGGATCCACCTTAAATCTCCACTGAAATGCGCAGCAGGAAAGATATCCAGAAGTCCTACCAGCTCCCTGCGGAGTGGCCCTGCTTGGTGCTAGCCAAGCCCAGGTTGTGCCATAGGCCCTCGATGGGAAGGGCAGCAGGAAAGATATCCGGGAGGCCTACCAGGCTCCTCTGGAGTGGCAGTACCTGTTGCTTGGAGAAAAGAGAAAAGAGAAAAGCAAGATTTCAAATTCCTTAGCTGACTTCTGAAAGGTAAATAATTGTACATTCAAAAGACATTCAGGTTGTCATTGCATCAGTCAGTTTTCTTAGTATAAACTTACATCCAAGACCCAGTGAGTGAATCACTACGTTAAAGAAATAGATAGGGTGGCATGCATAGGTGTTTCAGATTTTTTTTTTTTCAATTTTCACTATTTCCTTACTCACATTTCAATAGTTGTTAAGATTTTGCCAGATTTGGTTTGAAATTTTACCCACCTATCCATCCCTAACTTCATACGTAGGTATTTTTAAAATTTTATACTAATTCCCTATGTTGAATATGATTGTTATGTTTTGCAAGCTTATGTACTATTAAAATCAATAATTATGGGGAAGACTCATAAATATTATGAGACAGTTGGTACTGTTTTAGGAGGATACCAATCAAATGATTCAAATGCTGTCTATAGCATCTCCTATTCTGGTCTTTTTTTTTTTCAGGCTCATCTCACACTGTAGCCCCTTAAATTCGTGTATTTTACCCACCAACGTCCATCCTCATGCATGCTCCCAAGCCGACGCATAAAACAAATAAGACAACAACTAAAAACCAAGCTCCTAGTAGCTCCCTTTTCTTCAAAACTGTTTCATAGTTTTGCATTAGCCTTAGGACACAGTAGATATTCCTTACTCTACAACTCAATGCCTTTTATGATTGTGTGTCCTCTCTTAATTATTCCATTCATAAATCCCATTTATCATTATTAATTGTCACTGCATACTATATAATTATGCTTTGTCAGCATTTCCCTCTGTAGCTATGTTCTCTGAAATTCCACACTCGGTTTCTTATCCACATGTCTAGATCTTCCATATAAATTGAATTATGCACATCAGAAGCACAGAATAAAGCTATTGCAAAAATAAGAAATTAACAGATTCCATATTATTTTCCCTGGAAGATGGAATGAATGCAGTGTAAGAATTTGTTTTCTTAAATTCCTTCAAACAACTGAGAGAGTGAATGTCAAAGAGTAGATTTGTAACAATTAATTGAATAATTCAATACCTCAATTAAGACCACTAAAATACATTTTAGAGTGAAATTATCTTTCCTTTCTGTTATATTATAGAAAAGAATGAAATAATGATATTATTCCTGAATGTTGACACAAATATAAAATCGTCCCCTAAAACATTGTGCAACATCATGTAAAGTTGAAAAACTCAGGCTTATAAGTAAACCACCTGAGCTTTATATCTTTACCACAATAGTTACTAGTTGATGTGACTTAATCTCCTTTTACTTTATTTACCTCATTTATAAAATAGACTTAGAGATATCACTCATGTCACAGAGTGTTTACAAAACTTCATAAAAATGATGATATATTTCATCTTTCTTTCTAGAAACTAACCTGCTCTGGAACTTTAGAGATAAAAAATGACTGCTGAAATTAAATTAACTTCTGGTAGGATAGAAATATGCTAGGCATTAAAAACAACCAAAAATAAAACAAAACATGATGTCTTACTGCTATACCTGGGAATTTCATTGCCCTTTTATACTGGAATCAGTGGTCTCCTTGTTACCTGAGTCCCACTGAAAGCTACCCTGTACAATTATTTTTTGCTACAATCAACATTTTTAAACTTTATATTAGAAGTATAACTAATTAACTCTTTAAAAATTTAAGATTATAAGTATTTCTTTTTCCTCAATGATTTTAAGTGTTTCATAAATTTTACTGATCGTTGGCAAGGAATGTATAAATATTTTGTCATATATTAGGTCTAGAATGCTTAATTAATTGGCATTAATTAATTAATGAGAATTAATGCTACAAAAGTGCTATTTCCTGAAAAATTTACCTGAATCTCTCCCTGTAAGACAGTGACATCTTTATCAAGGAAGGATTTAATATATTAAGTAAATTTCTTTCTCAGCAATACTGTATTTATATCCAGAAAAATATTGAGTGAAATGAAATGAATAGTAAGGGGCAAAAATGATGAAAAAAATCTTTCTAAAAATTGTGAATAAATTCATCTGATTCCAAATATTTAATTATATAAAAATGATGGAGATGTAAGCCATCAACTTAATCTCCAAATATGACAATATTGAAAAAGTAATACTACTAGATATTAGAATAACACAGATTTTAAGAAACTAAACATTTGTTTAAAGAAACAAGTCAACATAATATATTGAAAAGATGGAGGTAGACTATGCAAAAGAGAAATAATCCCAATTAACCCTAAATTTACTTGTGAGTGAGTACTCTTTAATTGGTCACTAATGTATCATAGTTCCTTACTCCGTGTCAACGTAGACATTTGCTGTAAACTTCAAATTTATTAGTGATTTTAAATAGACAGTAAAACGTTAATTGTATTCACAATTTTCTTATTTGAATCCAAAATGTCCCCAGAAATGTCATTAATTCAGAGGCATTTGTAGCTATTATTATTATTGAATCATGAGGATTCTAAATTTAGTGGTGGATTAATTTATTAATGGATTTATAATTTGAGGGCATTATGGGCATGTATTGGAAATTTCAAAAAGGTCTTAAGAGAAGGGTGTGGGTGACAGGTGCATGAACTTGAAGATGATGTCTTTTCCCCAGACCCTTTCTTTCTGGCTCTCTAGCCCTCTCTGCTCCCTGATTGCCAAGAGGGGAGCATTTTCACCATGATGATCTGCTTTGCCACATGCTTATAACTATGGAGCTGGCAAAAATACACTGAAACCATGAGCCACAATAAACATTTCTTCCTTTGAGTTATTCTCAGATATTTTATCACAGCAACTGAAGTCTAACTAATATTCATGCCTTGCAGTAAATCTTTTAAAAATATTTTGTTTATCCTGTCTAATTGATACTTTGTACCTTTTGACCATCATCTCCCTATTCCACCCATCAAAAGTGTGTGATAACCATCATTCTATTCTCTGTCTCATTGAGTTTAACTGAAGTAGCATGCATGCATAAATGAGAGCATAAATATTTATCTTTCGGTACCTGGCTTATTTAAATAAGCCTGATGTTCCCAGTCTTGCTTCTTCAGTACAGCCCAATGGGATTGGTTTTCAAACTTTTACAATATTTGTGTACCTCAGATTTCTACCTGCAGTCTAAATACTTGTGAATTAAGGGCCCAGACTGCACAAAAATAATCTAGCAAATGCACAAATATGGCAATTTTCTTCTACTGACACATCCTCATTATATCGCTAGTGCCTCTAGCAAACCTCTCACTATTTCAACAGACCCTCCCTATTGTTCCCATGGCATTATGTGCTTAACCCGAATATTGTACTCAGAAAAATAAATGGAAGATTAAATAAACTGATTTTCTTGAGAGAAAAATTGTCATTGTTGCATTTTCAGTGCCCAGTTTGTTTTCTAATATAGAAGAGGCATTAAGAAATTTTCTGAGGAGGGATTAAATTGAGATAATATCTGAGCTAGGAATCAGGATAAATTAGGATTTTGGATTTGTAATTACAGCCAAAACCCTTCACACTCCCCTTTATTCTCACCTTATTAATTATAGTAGCTATGATGTGTTAACACCATGCTTTATGTGAGATTCTGGTGTTAGAAAAAAGAGAAAGTCCTTCCTTTGAGTCTGTGACTTTATACTGTAAGTACATATAATAAAGGACTAAAAATTGAATCATCCTGCATGATGTTTTAGGGTTGTTTTTTGTTATTTTGGAGATAGAGTAGATGAAAACACGAGTGTTTTTTCTTTCTGTATCTAGCTCAAGCGTGAGTGCTGAACACTTGACCAGTGAGTGATAATTGCAATGAAATGTTTGGCCTTTGTCCCAATAAATTCTGTGTAACAACTTCAATTATATTATTTGACAGAATGATCTGGCTCTTCTATCCAACTTTTTTAACATTAAAATAATACATTTTTAGCTTTTAATTCTGTTAAGCATCTGAGGCAAACAGGAGGGGTATGCCTGAAGGCCATCAGAAAGTATAGTATATGACACAGTAAAATATCTCTCCCTGATGTAAATATTTTCTTTCATTTCATATATATATATATATATATATATATATATATATATATGAAATTAAAAATAAAAAGTGCATTTGCCGTTCTTTTAACCCTTTGGTGGATGAATGCTGTTTGGATGGCATGGTAGCTAAGTGTAACTGTGTCAAATTGATTGGCCTGGGATTTACCCATGGGATTAGAAGCACACATTTCTGGATATATCTGGATGAGTCATGGAGCTGTGACTTCATATGACTGGTGAAAGGATTATGCCAGCTTGATAGGATGAGGAAGCACCCAGTTAATTCATAGGCCAGAGCTTTTAGAGTGCATGATCGATTTATGGACTGGAAAATTGGAGAAAACACCTTTCCTAGGTATGAGTGGTACAACTAATAGACTGGCACCATAAACTAAATTACAAAAGGCAGATTATTGCAGCTGCTCCTGGGGAAGCTTCGGTCTTCCCCATTGTCTTCAGTCAGTGACTTGCTCAGGTTTCACATTCCTGATCTCCATCATAGCCCCACTCTAGTCTGCAGAACTTCACCATCACCTTTGGACACTGATCTGCAGCGGACTTGCACCAGCTGTCCTGCAGACTTGGACTGATGCTATTCTGTCTCACACCTGTGTGGCTATTGGATCCTTCAACTCTCACACATGCTAGTAACAATTTTGGACTCTATCTTGAGACTGATAAGCCATTCGTAGTGTGTGTGTGTGTGTGTGTGTGTGTGTGTGTGTGTGTGTGTGTGTGTTTATATATATGTATTATATGTATAATTTCTAGTATTTAACTCTGCTTCCCCAAGAACCCTAACCAATGCGCTTGGTGATCTGTGCAGTTTCCCCCTCTTTTCCAGGTGTCACTGCCCCTTACTCTGCTTACCTGCCACCATAAATCAGCAGCTACACTCATCCACACTCTTTCTCTCTAATGTCTCTTCCTTGGATCGAACTAGCCACGGGCCAAATCATTTGAATCCATAATCAAATCATCTATTTCCATCTGTACGTTGTGGGTGTCACATATTTGATCTTAGCAACAAGAAAATGGGTTAAAACATATGGCAAGCTAATATTAGACTTTCAACTTTATAGAATTGCAGTGGCCTGAAAGAAGCCTATTCAATTCTGATTGCTTACTTCTCCCCACAAAAATCACATTATTTTGCTTGTTGATGGGATGTAGAAACTAATAGGCAGTTTATACTTTCAGTCCTTTAAGAAGTGTTCAATTTTTTTCCGTAGTACTAAAGCATTTATTTTTTGTCACAAAGCGAAATTTCAGCCCTTTTGCACAGCAATATATCAGCTTTGCTGTTTAGGGTAACTGTGAGTCGTAATTTACAGTAGATTATTGTTATTATCACAATCAAGAGTAGTTTTAGCAATACTCTCTACAAAGTTATGAGTTCAGAAGCAAATGCTTTTGTTCTCTATGTTCAAAATTAATAGCCAGTCTAAAATGTCACTTTGATATTACAGTGGAACTACTTGGCTACACATAAATTTTAAAAAATATTATGAATATAGTTTATGTTACAATCAATATTAAAATGTTCAACCAAACTCTAAAATCCCTTGCGCTAACAAAATGGTATAAATATAAGCAATTCACTCAGTAACACTGGTCATCACCATCACCTGTATTATAATTAATTATTGAAATCTTTACGACCTTCTTTTTATATGGCAGCCAATGCACATATCTTGATTGCTCATATGCAGAACGCTAGAAGGATTATAAAATCAAGATTTTATTGAGATTTTTCTTTAGAAGGCATAAGTATTTCCTTGGAAAACATGGGCTTTACAGGTAATTGTTGTTCCCTAACATTTTTTCCCATTTTATTGATATGTATAAGTGCAAAATTTAAAGTTCACATTGATCTTGAGTATTTTGTGCACATACATATCATGGCAAAGTTACAGACCCTTCTCCTCTCTCCTTTGGACCCTCACCCAACCACACCCCTTAGTTCCTATTATTTCCCACATTAACTTCCATGATGTTTAAAATGTGGAAGACAGGGAAGTACCCACCAACAGATCAATGGATATGCAAATTGTGCTATTTATACACAATGGAATACTTTCCTAACATTTTTGTAAATACTATAGGCCTCCATGATAAATATGCAAAGCAGGACTATATTTATTGAAGTTATTTTAAGTTATGAGATTTAAAGTTGTAGTTACCTAATATTTCCTGCTGAAGAAATTCTATTTCTTTTTAGTGTGTGTGTGTGTGTGTGTGTGTGTGTGTGTGTGTGTGTGTTGTTCTGTTTTGCCTTCTGAAATGAAATGCATACCAAGAAGAGGTTGGCTTGAAGAAATCGTTTTTTTCTTTAATTTTTCATCCTTACTGTGACTATTAATCATGATTTTTTAAACTTGAATTACATAAGAAACATGGAGTAGATTAGTAAGGCACAGTGCAGAATGTATCTGCCAGTGATTGATGTGAAGGTCAATAAACTTAGGGGAAAAGACCCACTATAGATGAGGGTGGCAGCCACCAGTAGACTTGTAACCTAGACAGAATAAAAAGAGAAAGAACATGGATGTCTTTACTTCACTTAGAAGAACTCCAGCACTTGTCTTAGTCTCTGGATATTGATCCCCGGCCCAGAGTTGCACTGGCAATTTTACAGTGAGCTTCCAGGCCTTTGACCTTGGACTGTTGCTGCATCCTTGATCTCCTTATTCTGTGGTTTCTATTTTCTGGGTTGAGCAGCTTCCGCACCCTCTGGCTCTTTGATGTGCAGATAAGAATTTTTCATTCTTCCTTCTCTGATGTTGTGGATGGCAGATTCTGTAAACCTATTTAATAAACTCACATACAAAAATAAGCAAATACTATATATGTACTTTTTTGCTGAGAACCCTAGTTAATGCACTCATTTTTTAAAAACTCAATTTATAACTTTGGAAATACTAATTAGTATAAGGCCATTTATTAAGATCAATGGCAACATACTCAAACTGAAATTCTGGTCGCCCTGTTTACTTTCCCAACTCTTCTGAGTCTTACTTTTGAGTAAATATCAGGGCATAAGGTAAAATATTAGGCATAGCAACAGAGCATGAATAATGATGTATGAAAACATGCTTCAGAAAAAAAAAGGTTCACTCAGGAATTCAGGGATTTGGCAGAAAACTCAGAACAAGAATATCTGATATAAAGGCTGAGGCAGGAGGATTGCTTTGAGTCCAAGGCCAGCCTGGGCTTCATAGTGAGTTTAGGACCACCCTGGGCTACAAAGCAAGACCATAACTCAAAATAAAGAATATCTGATGAATTTTTATAAGTTAATAAAATGATAAAAAATTAAATGAACACTTTATAAAAATTCATGCAAATGATAAAAAGCAACTTAAAAGATGCTTACACATTGTTCATAATCAAGGAAATGAAAATATGACAGCCTGAAACCAATAGGCTATTACTCAAATAGTAAATTTTTCTCATTTTAAAATGTTGCTTTACTGAAATGTAATTCACATATTGTAAAATTAATAATTTTCACAATTTTTAAAGTTTTCTAATTCTCAGGGTAGTATAATTAGCAAGACTACCTCATTTTATAATATTTTCATGACCTAAAAAGAAATCCTCAGATAAAAGATATAGGTTAGTGGTTGAATACTTATCTAGCATACGCAAAGAAAGCCTAAAATTTAAAATTTAAATATGTTTACTAAGTGAATGTACTAACTGTTGACAAATATGTAGAGCAACTAGAATTCTCATACCATACTGGTAGAAACATGGAAGGACACAGGATTTAAAAATAAGAGTTTAGCAGTTTCTTTAGAGCTAAGAATATGTGTACCATATGTCGCAGAATTCCACTCCAATGCATCTGCTTAAGAAAAAGGGATGTATCTGTCCACACTGACTTGAATATAATTGTTTATAGTAGAATTATTCCAAATAGCCTCAGATTTAAAGCAAAATCGTCATCAATAAGTGTTATAACTTTAATAAATACATAAAAATGCTACTCAGAAATAAAGAGAAGCATACCACTGAAATGTGTCAAAATATTTCTAAATCTCAAAATCAATTTACTTTCTTCTTTTTTCAAATGCATGAACTACATAACACATTGAAAATATATGGGTTAGACAGACAGAGACCATCTACACAACTTTTGCCCTCTTTCCCCTCCCTCTTATCCTTGCCCTGTATCTTCCTTCCCTCTTGCTCAGAGATTCACCCTTTCCTAGAACTCCATTGCCTCTCTTCCTACTCTTTCTCTCATGTAGAAATATTTTCATGCATTTTTTTTGTGAATTTCGTAAGAAAGACACTCATTTCGAGTCTGTCTTTTGTATTTGGCCCAATTCACTGTGCATTATTGACTCAAGATGGCCCCATTTTCATTCAAGTGCTCCATATCTATCTTTATGGTTGCGTAGAGATATCTTTTTTATCCATTCCTCTTTTGATGGGCAAGTAAGTTGCTTCCAATATTTAGCTATTATGAATTGTGGTGCTATAATCAGGGATATGCATGTGTCTTTATAGTATGCTGACTTTATTTCTTTTGGGAACATGCCCAATAGAGCTATAGCTGGATCAAATAGGATTTCTATTCTCAGCTTTCTAAGGAATCTCCAGACTGCTTTCCATAATGGTTGAACCAGATTGTAGTCCCAGCAACACTGGAGATGTGTCCCTTTTTTCCACAGCCTTCCCAGCAATTGTTGTTTTCTGGGTTCTTAATGTAGGCCATTATCACTAAGATGAGGAAAAAAAAGAGGAAAGTAAATATAATCCATAATGTGGTGGCGAGGGGGTGCGCAGTTGTTGAAAATTGTTCCAGAAATGAACAGATGATAAAATTAACAGACAAGGACATTAACACAGTTGTTATGACTGCATTTTATATGTGTTGTTGCTTGAGGAAAGATTTCACAGGTTAAAAAACGACAAGAAAAAATTTTTTGAGAAAAAAGACTCAAAAGATGACATTGAAGAAGAGATCCAAGTAGAGAAATTGCATAGTAAGTGATTTCACTTGTCCAGAACTATCAGGATAAGTCTAATTCATAATGTACAATGACACGAAAAGTATCAGATACTGGCAGAGCATCAGGAGATGAAAACCTCATTGGAAAATATGGGGAACAGAACAACTCAGAATGAGGATAGAACATCAGATTAAGAAGACAGAATGGAAATTATGAACCAATCTGTTAACCTTGGTCAAATTATACTACAGCATGCAAAACAGGTTTCCAGTAGACACTAGATGACTCAAAGAAGTTTAATCTTATAATTACAGAAATATGAAAATTGTATTTATGTATGCAATTTTAACTTTCTTCTTGCCTAATTATTATGTATTTTTGTTTATGCTTAAAATCCAAATTCTGTAACACGTTACAGTCATGGGGTTTGGGAAACCAATGATTGTCTATGCCCATCCCTTTGTCAGAGGTTCACCCCATTTCCTAGCTTACTATTGCCCCTCTCTATTCTGTCTCTCATGGTTGGAAGTCAGAGATTCATTTGAAGTTTTTGATTATTTTATATTTTTGATTTGCATGCTTGTAAGTCATCGCTGCCTTTTCCATGTTCAACATTGTTCAAACTAAAACTTTCAAATAATAAAACAGACAAGAATAGGAATACAAATTAGAAGAGAAGAAGTTTAAATATCCTTTAGAACTACAAAGTAAATTCAGTAAATTGGCAGAATATAAAATTAGGACTCACAAATCGATAGGACTCCTGTACACCAGTAAGAAAACTCAATGACAAGGAAATTATGAAAAAAGTCCATTCACAATAGCAATGCCCCAAAATACTTAACAATAAATACTATGAAAAAATGAAAGACCTATATAGAGAAAATTACATAAACTTGAGGAAAGAGATGGAAGAGGACTGAGGAAAGTGAAATAGCAATCCATGTTTCTGGATATGGAAGAACAAGTAGTGTCAAAATGGCCATATTTACAAACCTTCTATGTAGACTCAATGTATCACCAAACAAATTACTAACAAAATTCCTCACAAAAGTCGAAAAACAACTATAAAATTTATATGGGAAAAGAAAGACCCCCAAATTTCAAAGCATAAAGCTAATCAACAAGGCCAATGCTGGAGGAATCAGAATTCCAGGCTTCAAAATATACTACAAAGCAACATTGATTAAATATACATAGTACTGACAGAAAACAGACAGAAAGATCAACAGAACAGGAATGAGGATACAGACCCAAAACCAAGTCCCCTCAGTAAGCTGACTTTCCGAAAAAGACCAAAACCAGGAAAAAGGATATCTTCAACAAAGAATGCTGGGAAAACTTGATATCCACATGTAATAGAATGAAACTAGATCCGTATGTGACACCATATACTAAAATCATATCAAAATGGGTCAAAGAGCTGGATACCAAAAGGAAAACATTGAATCTGCTAGAAAAAAAAAAAAGGCAAAGCACTGGAAGCCATAGAAATTGGAAAGGGTTTCCTGAGTGAGGCATCAACTGCAGAAGAAATAACTCCATGAATCAATAAGTGGGACTACATCAAAGTGAAAAACTGTTACACAGAAAGTGAAATAATCAACAGAGTAAAAAAACAGCCCACAAACTGTGAGAAAAATTTACCAGCGATGCCTCAGACAGAGGATTAATATTTAGAATATGTGAAGATCTAAAAGATATAAAACTCAAATAAATGATCCCATTAAGAAATGGAAAACTGAAGGGAAGAGGAATTTCTCAGAATAAGAATTTTCAAAAGCCTCACTGGCGTTCAGAGAAACGCTAATTAAAAGAACATTGAGATTTCATCTCACCTCAGTGAGAATGGCCTACATTAAGAATTCAAAAAACAAAAAGGGTTAAGGCCGTGGGGAAAAAGAAGAATGCTTGTAACACTGTTGGTGAGAGTGTAATCTGGCTCAAATGTTATGGAAAGCATTCCGGTGATTCCTTAGAAAGATGAGAATAGGAATCCTATTTGATCCAGCTCTAGCTCTACAGATATTTTTCCAAAAGAATAAAAACCATCATATCATAAAGAAACATGCATTTCCATGTTTCAAGCAGCACAATTCATAATAGCTAAATCCTAGAAACAGCCTATATACCCATCAAAAAAGGAATGGATAAAAAAGTGGTGTTTACACACAATTGAATACTATGCAGCCATAAAGAAAGATACATAGGAAGGATGGGAAAGAAAATGGAGTCACCTTAAATAAACGATGTTCAATGAAATGGGACAGACACAATAGACTGGCTATTGATCTGAGTCTCTCATATGAGGTGGACATAAACACATGCATAAAGGATCATAGCATAAGAGAGAACGAAGGAAAAGAGGTGGTGGACTGCTAGGAAGAGGGAGAGGTGTTGGTGGGAGGGGGCAGGAGAAGCAAAGGTAAGAAGGAAGAAAAAGGGGCTGAAAATAATATATTCAGGCACAAATTTCCAAGCTGTGTGTTATTAGCATGTTATTGAACGTGTAGTTCATGCATATTCAAATAATTTTTAAAAAGAGACAGTGAAAATTTTATGGTAGTTTTATGAAAAAAAAAGCACAAGACTGTCAGGAGCAAAAATAAAATAAAGTTACAAGGGCACAAAATGGTAAGTCCTTTCCTAATAGAAATAACTTCAAGTTTGAAAGGCTAAAAGTAGCTCTCCAAAAGTTAGAGACTGAGAAATGCATAAAAATAATGCAATTATATATTATCTACAACAGATTCACTTTAACATGTCTGAAGAGAAAATAAGAAAAAGATAATATATATATATATATATATATATATATATATATATATATATATTCTATAATATTATTTTTAAAAAGTTGCAATGGCTACACCAATATAAGGAAATTTTAGATTTATGTCAAAATATTAAAAGACAAAACAGGGATAATGTGCACAGATGAAAGTATCAGTTCATCAAGAGTCTATAACAATTATAAATGAACAAATATTTAACAGCAGAGAATCTAATATAAGAAGCCAGCCTTGGTGACCTTGGGAGGAAAAATAGACATTCCTGCATCAAAATGTTGGAAACTTCAATGTCCTGCTTTGAATAACAAAGAGTAAATATATACAGAATATTAATAGAGAAAGAACCCAAATAACATTACAAATTATATTAGCATAAAATACTAGCACAGAACACAGGTAGTACACCCAATAAGAGGAAAAAAATATTTCCAAAGAGCAAGGATAGACTTCTCAAGACAGATAATATGTAAAGATAAAGCATGAATCTCAACAAATTTCAGGATATGGAAATCATATGAAATAACTTCTCCAAATTCAGGAGAATGAAATGAGAAATCATATCAGAGAGTAAACTAGAAAAACTAAAAGCATGGAAATTCAATGGTACACTTTAGTTTATTCTTTCACATTTTTATTTCTACATGTATTGTGACCCTCACTCTCCCAAGGGAATGGTGAGGGAAGAGACCAGATCCACAGACCTTCAAATGGTAAGGAGTAAAGCAACTGGAGTCTGATTTAGGCTTTAAAGGGAAAGTAGGATTTTGAGTGAAAGATAACTTCGGAGAAAGAATCTCAAAGGAGATCCCTAATTGGCACACATTTCAGCAATCAATGAAACAAAGGAGAAATGGGAGGAACATTAGAAATATCTTGATATGAATGAAAAATAAACATATCATACTAAGTCTTCAAATAAAAATAAACTAATGTAACATATAAAGAATAAAAAATGTAAAGCCACCTGAGGTCATCCAAAATTCAGAAATAATCAAGATTGAAGACCAACGAAATACAAAAAAGAAAATCAATAGGGAGAATTAATAAAGACAAATCCTTGAACTTTCAGAAGACCAGAAAGATTGTCAAAGATTTATGTAGACTAATTTTTAGCTATGTGAACAAATGAATGCCAGATTCAGAAAAGACAGTAAGTTGAGTGTTACTGATCTAACTCATATGAAAAGAATGATAAAAATATTATGAAAAGTGTACAGCAATAAATTAGATCATTTAGAAAATTAGATAAGTTCCTGACACTGTATACGTCAGCTTTTTATCACTGGGCTAAATAACGAACGCATACAACGTGGAGGATGAAGACTTTATTCATCCTAAAGATTTCAGTGTTGGGTTTCATTTCAAAGTGGAAATGTCCTGTAAAGATGTTGGGGGAGCAAAACTACTTATTTCATAGTTTCTGAGAAGAGAAGCGCAGGGGAAGTGTAGCAGTGAGAGATGTAGCTTCCAGAGATGTTCCCACATCGCCATGTCTCATCTAACTGGATGCTACCTCGAAACAGCAGATTTAGCTGTGAATATCAGAGAATTATTTCACTTGTGATAGTGTACAAATATTTCAATTGTCCCACGAGTTCTCTTTCAATCCAGTCAACTTTGACAATTAAGCTAACCATGATCACATTCTAACACTTGTCAACTTGACACCAAAGGACACTATCATAAGCCATATTTAATCTGTGAATATAGATAATAAAAAGTTATAATTCTGTCTAACATGCTATATCTGTGCAAAACTGAACATATGCTAATTCCATCCCCAATGTTTTAACATTTTCAGCATTTCTCAAGAATTTAAATCCAAAGTCTTTTCTGAGACTCAGGTCAAGCTGTTAACCCTAAACCTTTGTAAAATTCATTAAGCAAATTACTTATTTCCAAACTACAGTGATACTTGGTAAGGATTCCCATTTCAAAAGGAAATAATAGAAAGACAGAAAAGAGTAAGACCAAAGTAAGATGTAAACTTAGCAGGGCAGATATTAAGTTCTTCAGCTCTATGTCTGGCCTCCAGGGAGCACGGCAGTTTCAGTGGTTCAAATCCCATGGCCATGCTGGTTATAGCTCACATGTCCTCTCTTAAGACATAGATCTGTTTGTTGCCTGCAATTTTTTCAGTAGACCTTTCACATTCCTGGCATCTCCAACTTCCTGTGCTCTCCATTTCCCTCTTGGCTTTGTTCCCATAGCTTCATGCCCTGACCTATCAGGGACAATGCCGGGCCTCCCAGGACTTCCTTTGAAATAGGGGTATAAATGTCCATTACTCCATAGCTCTTGCATTTTGTATACCTGAAAAATCAACATTGTATGGATAAGGCCAAGGTGTATCACCAACTTAAGTAATATTCTTAGACCTCAGTTACATCCCACTGGATCACTGAGGACAGTGTAATTATTCCAGAGAAATAACACCTTATGCAACTGTTATGATATTAATCTACAGCATTCCCAAAAAGCCTCATGTACCAATGGATACTGTGTACAATTAGGAGGTGGGGCTTGGCTTGGGCCTTTACCTGGAGGGGTGTGTGCTGGTTTGGTACTTCCCTCGAGACTTGCTCTCTTGTCTGGCTTGGCTCAGTCGTATGACTCCATCATTTCCAGCTTCTGAAACTCAGCTAAAGTAAAATTTTCCTCCCTAAAGCTGTGAATGCTTGGTGTTCTCTCCTGTCATTGGAAAGTAACTAACACAGCAACCTGTCTTGGATTCCTTATTGGACCATGAGTCCAGAAATTTCTGCTTACATGAGTTTTAATGTTTTTCACCCTTGAGCTTGTGATGGTGAAGTCTTGGTGATTTCTGAGGTTCCATTAAGGCAGCTTTCTTGTTCCAGTGTAGAATACTTGATTTCTTTATACCGGAGCTAACAGTTTGACAACCCCATCTTCTTTGGATCCACATTTACACATGGTTCCTTTTAGCCTAAATGTTTTTCAAATAATTCTACTATGCTCTTCACTCTCCATTGTCAATGTATATTGTGCTACAAGAAAACACCAGTACTCATGTCACACCTTGAATTTCTGATTCATTTGAAGTTTCCTCTGCCAGTTCATTTACTCCACTGTCCTCAAACACACTCTCCCACAAAACCTGAGGATATGGGCAAAATGTAGACAAAGTTTTGTTAGAGTGTAACAAGCATAATCTCTAACACAAATTCAGAACCTTCTAGAAGACAAACTAGGAAAATATCTAAAAGACATAGGCATAGGCAAAGACTTTCTTAATAAGACACCAGAAACAAAAGAAATTGTCCCCATTATCAATAAATGGAATCATCTAAAATTAAAAAATTTTTGCACAGCAAAGGAAATTATCAAAACTGTAAAAAGAGCACTGACAGAATGGGAAAAATATGCACCATGAACAACTCAGATAGGCTCATAACCAGAGTATACAGGGAACTGAAAAAAATGTAAGCCCCCGCAAATCAAGGACCCTATTGAAAAAGGAACAAAAGAAATGAAGAGGCAGTTCACTGATGAAGAAGTTCAAATGGCCAACAAATACATGAAAAGATGTTCAATATCACAAGAGAAATGCAAATCAAAACATTGCTAAGATACCATCCAACTCCAGAAAGAATGGCCTATATCAACAGGTCAAATAGTTATCAGTGTTGGCGAGGTTATGGGGAGAAAGGAACCCTCCTGCACTGCTGGTGGGAATGTAAATTGGTACAGCCACCATGGAGAGTAGTATGGAAGTCTCTCAAAAGATTAGAAATAAATATCCCCTTTTATCCAGTGATACCTCTTCTGGGAGTATTCTCTAAAAAATTAAAACAACACACAATAGAGATATATGTATACCCATGTTCAAAGCAGTACAACTAACAATAGCTAAAATGTAGAAGACACCAAAATACCCATCAACAGACCAATGGATACACAAATTGTAGTATTTATACACAATGGAATGCTATGTATCTATAAAGTCAGATAGGGTGAAAATTTTTGTGGGTAAATAGGGGCAAATTGAGACCATCATGCTTAGTGAGGTGAGTCAGAAGCAGAAAGTGAAATATCGAATGGTTTCTGTGATATGAGAAACTCAGATCAAAATCATCTCACGGAACTTAATGTGGAAAATAATGGGAACTGGGGGTGGGGAGGGGTGGATAGGAGGAGGGCCAAAAGGAGAGAGGGGAAGGTCTTGTAACCTTGCCAATATGTATATGTACACAAAATGCTCCAGATCACTGTAAACTTGAAATTTTGCACTTATATGTATTAATAAAATGGGAAAACAAACAAACACAAAAAAACCCAATAGTAATAGTGTGTTCATTCCAATCTGAAACTTTATGGTCTATATTTCTGAGCAACATTATTTCTGAGACTTGACCAGAATCCCTCAAAATGCTCTGCTTGCAAAAATCCAGAGCTTCTCTCTATCCTACATCTTCAAACTTTTCCAAACATTTCCCGTACCAGTTCCAAAAGTTTCTGAGCCACAAGGTAAGATATAGTCACATACCAATTTTTAGTATTAGTCAAGTTTATAGCACTTGAATCAAATACCCAACACATGCAACTCAAAGGAGAAAGGGTATGGAAGCTGCCTAGCTTACAGAAGCTGGGAAGTACAACACAAAGAAAAAGCACCAAAAGAACACATATCCTTCAAAGATGCACCACCAGTGACCTACTTCCAACTGTCTCTCTCTCCCGCATAGCACATTCTGCTGTGAACATCAGTGAAGTAATCCACTGATAATCACGGCACTCTAATGATAAAATCAAATCACTGAACGTATCTCTTAACATTTACAAATTGATCAGCTTAACCGTCACACTCAGGTCACTAAAACTTAAAAAACAAAAAGAAATAAAATATGAATAGATATTTAACAAGTAAAGGGATTGAATCAGCAAGAAAAACTTTTAGGAAAAAGGAAAGCCCAAGAACAGATGGTGTCATGAAAGAATTCAATCAGATAAAGAAGAAAATACCAATTGTTATCAATTCTACTGAGAAAGTTAAATAAATATTTCCCAAGTTATTTTATGAAGCCATCAATCCATATCACAATAAACATAAAATCACATAAATATTGATGCGTACTCAACAAAGCACAAACAATATATTAAAGTGAATGTAAAACACAAGTGCAATATTTTTTCAAAATGTACATTTCAATATATATAAAATAGTCATTCTGGTATACCACATTGATAGAATGTCATAAAAAGGCTCAGAAAAAGCATTCAATAGAATCACATATGCTGTCATAATCAAAACATCATATAAACTCAGTACAGGAGGGAACTGCCTCAACATGAAAGTATATTTAGGCAAGATCCACAGCTAACATACAGTGGTGGTGAATGATAAAAGAGCCTTTCTTACTTAACTGAGGAACAAATCTAAGATGTCAACTCTAGCCAATTCTATTTTGAATGTTACATATAGATACAATCAGAGATATTAGGTAGAGGCAAAATCAAAAGTATAAAGAAAGGAGAAGTTTATATTTGATACAATTCAAATAATTGTGTTTATTACATATATACACAGTAGCATATATATTTACAAAGAATAAAAAGAGTAAGCAGGGGAATTTAGCAAAGATGAGGGATATGAAATTGATATACAAAACCAAGTTGTATTTCTTTGAATTATGAGTGATCTAAAAAATTCACAAAACTATTTATCATAGCCATTAAAAATGAAGCAAATGCAACCAAAGGGATTTTAGAATTTTACACTGAAAATTGAAAAACGTTGAAATAAAATTTAAAATATCTAAATAAATGGCAATATATGCTTTTTCATGTAGAAAAATGATGTAAAATTTTAATATGTCATTACTTACCAAAATAAAGTGCAAATTTATTAAAATAATTATTGTAATAGCAATTGTCTTTTTGTCAGAAACAGGGAAGGAGATAGAAAAAGTAATGAGATGAAAAGCCAATCCACTCCAAGCAGCCAAAATAATCCTGATGGACAAATTTGATGGACTTGCATCTTCACATTTTGAAGTTTAATAAAATATTATGCTACTCAAAGCAATGAAACAGTGACATAAAAATAAAAATTTTAGATTAATAAAATATATTTACATTCCGAAAATCAATGTCGATATCTGTGTCCATAGTTTTTACAAGAGTACCAAAACATTCTACGGAGAAGGCAGAGTCTTCAACATAACGTGCAGCAAAATGGAAATGGCCATGACAAGAACTACATCCTTTTCTCACACTGTACACAAAAATTAAATCACAATGAAACCTCAAAAGAACAGGAAAAAAGATCCGCATGTGCACAAAAGGCTCAACTCCGTTGTAAACCTTAAATTTTGCACTTGTACATATCAATAAAATGGGGGGAAAAAGAATAGGAAACAAAGCAAAAATAAAGAAAGTGGATTACCGTAGTCTCTTCAGTTCTACAGTGCAAATGGCACAACCATTGGAGTACAGAGACAATGTATAGGATGCAGACAAATACTTGAAAGCCATTAATCTGACAAGCCGTTGATATTCAAGAATATACAGATATGTATGCATATATAATTTCCAAAAATTCATTGCTAAGAAAAACATCCAAGAAATCCTGGACAATAGGTCTACATTGATATTTCTCAACAGAGGAGATATGAATGGTCAGCAGGCAAGACAAAACGTTCGGCATCAGTAATTATCAGGGAAATGCAAATAAACTACTGTGACATATCACTTCACTGCAGTGAAGATGGCTACCATTTAAAAAGAAAAAATATCCAATAAGTACTATTGAGGATATGGAAAGACGGCAACTTTTGCACAGTATTAATGATAGTGAAAATTAGTATAGCCATTATGGAAAATAGTACCTGGGTTCCTCAAGGAAGTCGAGGAACAGATAGAAATACATTTTAACCCAGAAATCTTATTAATGGGTGTATATCCAAAAAAGTAAAATGAGTATGTCAAAGATCCATTTGAAGTCCCATATTTCTTGCTGCATTATTCACTAGAGTAAAAAATAAAAAAATGAAGCAACCTAGGTGCCCATTGAATGATGAATGGATAGGAAAATAATGATGCATACACAAAATGACATTTAGGCAGAGAATGATCGAAATGTTGCTGTTCATGACACACTATGTAGAACTTAATACCGTTAATTGAAGTCAAGTAAGACAGATCAGAAAGATTAGTCTTGCAGGTTCTTATTCATTATTGAAAATAAAATAGTTGATTTTCTGGAAGTGAAGAGTAGAATGGTAGATACTACAAGAATTGGGGAGATCTTGATCAACGCTCTTAGGAGTTTAAAGCTAAAGTCCCTCAAAAGTCTCATGTGTTGAGAGTTGGGACTTTTGATAGTTTATTCTATCATGGGTATTCTATACTCCTAAGTGGATTAATCCATTGGACAGTTTATAGTTGCATGCACTATTGAGAGATAGGGCCTGGTTGGAGATGTCTCACTGCAGCATGACCTGGAAGGGCGTGGTTTTGTCTCCACACCCTCCTCCTTCTTCCCTCTCTCTGTCTCCTAGCTACCACAAGACAAGCAGATTTCCTCCACCAAACACTTCCACCATGGCATTTCTGCCTGTGGAGCTAAAAAAAAACATCGACTGAACGGGCTGAAAATATAAGTCAAATAGGCCTTTCCCTCGATCTATGGCTTTCAAATATCTTGTCCCAGCAATAGCAAGTGACTTAAACAAAGGTCAACTCATCCATAATTTTATAACTGTTATAAGTTCTTATATACTATTGCTTAAAGAGTGACTATAAATAAAAATAATATGCCAAATATAAAAAAGAGAATGAAAGGATTTTGAAAAGTTTGGCTATAAAGAAATAATAAATTTCTCAGGAAATGTTTGATCTGATGTTAACAGTACACAGTGTATATATGTATTAAAATGTTACATATTTTATTATGTATAGTTTTGTTTTATGTTACATAAAATAATCTTAAAAAGTAAGTAAACATGAAAAATTAAAAGTATAGTACAGGACTGAACATAAAAACTCAAACTGTTAAGCTTTTAGAATACAACATGAATAAATGTTCATGATCTGATATTTGGCAGTGAATTCTTGGATGAGACACCCAAATCTCAATAAAAAAAAACTAGCAAAATTAAATGACTTTATTAAATTGAAAAGTAACTTTCAGAATAAAATTGCTTTTAATCCAAATAATGATAATATTCTAGCTTAATGATGCACAAAGAACTTTAAAGCAACATTAAAGTCAGAAAACTCAGTTTTAAAAATTAGCAAATGACTTTAATAGCTTTCCAAAGATGAACAAATTGCCAATAAGCATAATATAACAGTCAAGTTCTGGTTGGAATAGATCTCGCATGGGATTGTGTGCATGGTGGAAGTTTATTTTTCAGTGTGGTGGTGTAGAGTTGACCAAATATTTAAGAGGTAGGTGTCAGTGTGAAGTACAGAATCATGGGAACACCATCCTTGGACGAGTTTGATGTTGGTCTTGCAAAACAAACATAGTTTCTGTGAAAGTTGGTTTTTACAAGGTAGAGGAAGACATCTTCCCCAGGCACTTTCTCACATCACGTCTCTGTATGATCTGTTGTGTAGGCAGTCCTGGCACTGCGATGCTATCTGCCTTGAGACCATCACCAAAACTGAGCAGAAGTTGGTCCTCTTGGGTCTCCAGAACTGTGAGTTACATACCTGAATATGAGTATTTTGTTGTAGCAACAAAGAATTGGCTAGTATACATATTAAATAATGTTCACATTGTTAGTGACTAGGGATGTACAAATAAAACCACAGTGAGATGCTACTGCATACACTTATATGGCTGCAATAAAAATGGAAATACTAAATGATATTGAATATGTAGGAAACGAGGGTCCACAAAATTTACCGGTGGAACTATATAGAAGCTACAATCATTGGTGACTCAGAAAATTAAATAGAGAATTTCAAGAATTACAATATGACCTCAAATTCCACTCCTAAAGGAATACCCAAAAAATGGGAACACAGGTCAAACAAATCCACGTACATGCATGGTTAGGACAGTACTGTTCACAGTAGCCAAGAGATGCAAACACCACAATATTCTCCAACGAAATCAATTAAGCAATGGTTAAATATTCAACCAGAAACAAGTAATGAAATATAAGCATATTCCATAAGAATTAATAACTTCAAAACTTATACACAGTGTAAAACTGGATACCAATATTCATGAATTGTATAATGCCATGTATAGAGAATATCTACAATTTGCAAATATACGCAGGCAGAGTCAGTCAGCACTTTCCAATGACTAGAGGAGGCGGAAAGGAAGATTGACTGCTAAATGGGTAGCTTCAACTTTAGGTGTCATGAAAATATACTGAAACTAGATGGAGCTAATAATTCTCACCACATTTTTTTTTTGAGACAGGATCTCCCTCTGTAGCCCAGGCTGGTCTTGATATCACTATAGAGCACAGGCTGGCCTTGGACTCATGGCAGGCCTCCTTCCTCAGCCTCCCGAGTGCTGGGATTACAGGCATGCACCACCATGCCCAGTTTATGTGGTTCTGGGTAATCGAACTTGGGTACGTAGTGCTTGACTTTGCACTGCTTACTAGGCAAGCACTTTAACCATTGAGTCATTCCTTCAGCCCCTATTACCACATTTTGAATTGAGTAAATCACACCGGTTTTATCTTTTTCAATGGTTACTTGTATTTTAAGTCAATAAAAAGTATAGTTTATGAAAAAAATTAGTAAGTCGACCTTTATTAAAATTAAAACCTTCTGCTCTCCAGAATACTAAGTCAATAAAATTAGAAGTCACAGACTACCAAATAATACTTGCCAAATGGTTCTCTATGGAAAGATTTGTGTCTAAAATATACAGTCAAAACTTAACCCTCAATGATAAGAAAGCAAAGTCAAATTAAAATGATCAAAATATATGTCAATACGAGATGCTGACTGCGATTCACTAAAACAGAAAGTATCATGTATTGCAGTGGGAAGAAAAAAAAAGGAAAAGTGCTTTTGAACATAGTTTGCCTGTTTCTTGCAATAATATAGTTGTATGTAAAGTCAGTAATTCTCATTCAAAATAATTACCTAACTGATTTGAAAACTTATGCTCACACAAAAACTTGCATGTGAATGTTTACGTATTTTATTTATAATTTTACAGAAGCATAAACAATTAAGATGGCATTTAGTAAGTGAATACATAAAAAACAGCCTGTGGTATCTTAGTGCAATATTCTCGGTACTAGAAATTGAGCCCAGCGCTAATTCTAGAAACTATTCAACATGAGTGGAGAATTCGGTAGCATCGTGAATTCAAGAAAGGATCACATTGATAGGTTTATGTCAAAGGGAAACAGAAACCAATCCCAAAGCTCTAATGATTAAAGCTGGGACAAATTGAGCAAGAACATAAAGTACTATTAACAAAAAACAAAGTGAAACAGGGGTAAACAGTGGGGGAGGAGGGAGGGAGGGGAGGGTAGGAGGAGGGACAAAAGGAGAGTGGGAAAGCCCTTGTCACCTTGACAAGATACATATGTGCACAAAATGCTCAACTCCATTGTAAATGTTAAATTTTGTGCCTATACGTATCAATAAAATGGAAAAATCAAAATGTAACATAAATGTCTTTAAGCCACATTTTTATAAATATATCTTAAGCAAATAAATAGAGAGTAGACAAATCTCCCATGCAGACTTCAAAATAGTTTATATGATTTATCCTCAAGAAAATAAATCCTAACTTTCCAGTCCTTAATATAAGATGAGTATAGTGTCATCCTTCCAAATAATTGAGTCTGGAAAGATGGAAGAGAGTGTTCATCTACAGTGGAGAAACCTAACAAAATACTTTGACAATGTACGTTATAAACAGTAAGAAATCATGGTAATCATATGTACATTTGAATTATGCTATGATATAGCACTTTGCCAATGTGGCCTTTTTCCTTGAGCACAGAACTGTAGACTAATCATGAGGGAAAGATAAGACAAATTCTAATTGGAGGTACTCTATAAATTACCTGGTCAGGATTTCTCAACCAAAACACAAGGTAATCAAAAACTGGAAATATGTGAGCACTTACTACAGCCAACAGAAGCCTATGGAGATACAATGTCTGAATGCAGTAGGATAACGTTCATGAGACTCTGGAACAATTAAAAGACAGACAAAACTAACAGAAAATTATGTAGAGCACAAGGAAGTCTGACTTCATAGCTTTACTGAAACATCCAATGCCAAAACCAAACTGCAGACATTCTGGATGTGCTGGCACGTGCCTTTAATACCAACCAAATGGAAGGCTGAGGCAAGAGATCACAAGTTCCATGTCAACCAGAGTAATATAATGAGACCTTCTATCAAAAAAATACAAATAAGGAAGAAAAACGGCAGGGAATGGAGAGAGAAATGAGAGGCTTGACCCACATATTTTATAGGTAATCAAGTTAATATCCCAATAGCTAAAGTTTGATAAAATATATTTTCAACATGAAAATAATACAAAATTCACAATAATAATAAACACATTTAAACTATTTCCATTGCTACTGGGATTGTACACTGCTACAACCATTACATAAAGCAGTATGAAGATTCCTCAAAAACTTGAAAACAGATATTCCATTTCATCCAGCAGTACCTCTTTTAGATATCTTTCCAAAATAGTTAAAAGCAGTATATAAGACAGGTTAATGCATACCCATGCTTACAGCAGTACATCCAATCAGACACAAATCATAGACGATGCCAAAATACCCACCAATAGACCAATGGATAAAGGCAATGTGCTGTATATACACAGTGGGGTACTACTCCACCAAAAGACAGATTTGACTCGTTTGTAGGAATATACATACAACAGGAGATTATTATACAAAGTGAAGTGAATCAGAGTCAGCAGACTAAATCTTGAGCGGCTTCTCTAATATGGGAACTCCAGAGTATAAAAAATAAATCGAGTCAAATGGGTGAGATGTTGGCAGTCAGGGGGATGAGGCAAGGATGGGAGGGTTAGACAAGGGGAGAGGAAGACATTGGAAAGTCGATGCAGTATGCATGTGCACAAAATTCTCAAGTTCCATACAACCATTGTGTACCACTAATACATATTGATAACGTGAAAAGGAAAAAGATAAAATACTTTCTTGAGCTAGTCAGTGGGCCAAATTAACTCAGAACATGAAAAATTTGAGACGGGGATAAAAGCATCTATAGGGTTATTTACTATATTCAAATCAATAAACATGTTATATTATATTGACAGAATGAATTATAACAATGATAAGAGAATCTTAATAAATACCAAGAAGTCATTTGACAAAATCTTCCCTGAAAAAATGCACAGCAAAAGCACTGAACAAATTAAATATGGAAGGAATATACTTCAGCGTAATAAAGGATATTTATAAAAACACAACAGCCAACATTGTATTGAAAGGGAAAATGCTGAAATCTTTCTGTTTCGAAGAAGATAATGATACCCACTTTCACAACTTGCATTCAGCAGCATAGTACTTAAGTCCTACTCAGAACCATCAGGCAAGTGAAAAAAGTAAAGGAAATATAACCTGAAAAATGAAAGCTAATTTGTTACTGTTTGTACATGACATGACCCTGTATGTAGGAAAGCCTAAAGATTCAACCAACATCTCTTAGAAGTAATACATCTATCAAATATTCAAGATGAAATTTCAACATACAAAAGTCAGTAGGGTTGCCACATGCCAAAAATGAATGATCTGAAATAGAATTTGCAAAAGAATACCTTTTACAATATCTACAGAAGTAAAATACTTAGGAATAAATTTAACCAAATATATCTCCACAGTGAAATTCATACAACATGGAGAAGATAAATTGAAAGGGAGAAAAAATGCAAAGATATCCTTTGTTCATTGTTTGGAAAAGTCAATATAATTAAAATATGCATACTAACTTAAGGCAAAATATAGATCCAATACAATCCCTATAAAAGACAACTGCCATTCTTCACTAGAAGAAAAAACATAAATATATATGGAACTACAAAAATTCTCCAATAATCAGTCATTTTAAGCAAAGAGAACAAAGCAATAATCTTACACATCTTGAGTTAAAATGTATGCTTTAAAGATGCAATGATAAAAGCAGCATGGTTTTGGCATGAGTAACACTGGACAGTGGAACAGAACACACCCCTTGGATGTTAACTTATGTATTTCCTACTAACTAATTTCTAGCATAGATGATAAGAACATGCATTACAGAAAGGGTGGTCCTTAATTCCAACACTCAAAGGCTTAGGAAGGAGGATTGTCGTGAGTCCAAGGCCAGCCTGGGCTACATAGTGAGTTCAGGACCAGCCTGGGATACAAAGCAAGAACCTACTTTAAAAAATAAAATAAAATAAAATAAATCACTCTTTTCAAAGAATAGTTTTAGGAAAAATTATTGTGCACATGTAAAATGACAAAAATAGACCTAATTTCTCATTATTTATAATATTAAGTAAAAATGAATTAAAGGTTTAATACAACACCTGAGGCCATCAAATAAGCAGAGACAATAAACGGGAGTTACTTTAGGCCATTTCTTTTTGTTACTTGTGCAAACATTTTTTCAACAAGACACCAAAAGCACAGGAAACAAAGGCAAAATAGAGAAGGGAGATGACATCAACTAATAAGTTTCTGCAAAGCAATGAAACATTTATTATAGTGCAGACATCCTCAATGATGGCACAACGTATTTCTAAGTTATAATCTGACAAGGGGTTGAAATTCAGACTATAAAGGGCACTCCAAATACTCAGTCGTAAAAATAAATAACCTGATTTTAAAATGACCTGTAGACCATTGGTCACCATGTGAGCAGGGGTTTGTGAAAGTTTATTTCTATGTTAAATTTTCTTTGTTTCCTTTTTTTTGTAACCCAAATGAGACTTGAATTCATCATTTAGTCCAGAATGTCCAGAAAAAAGGGTATATAGATGGCCAGTAGGTGTATTAAAATTCTTAAATTCACCAATTACCAGGAAAATGAAATGAAAAACACAATGAGAACTCACCTCCTCACAACAAGGCTGGCTGACGTCAGAAACTAAAACTGCCGGACACTGGCTTACACAACAAATGCTGATGAGGGTGTGAGAAGAAGGAAGTCCTGCACAGTGTTGGTGTAAATGAATCATTAGCACAATTATGGAAAACCGTATGGAGTTTCCCAAAGAAAATCAACTATAAACCTACCACATGATCTGTGAATCCTACTTCTGGATATATACTCAAAAAATGCAACCAGTGTGCTCAAGAATGAATTTCACTCCTGTATGCACTGTAGGTGTATTTACAGTAGCCAAGAGGTGAAAACAACATAAAATTTCAGTGACAGTTAAAAGATGATGCAATGGAATACTGTTCAGCCATAAAAATGAAATCTTGTCATTTATAACAACAGAGATGCTATACAGGACATTATGTTAAGGGAGATTAAGCCGAGATGCATAAGCAAAGGCATATTGTATGGGGACTCTAATATAGTCAAATTCATGAAAGCTGAAATTAGAGGCCAAGACTTTGGAGAATTAAGGGTATATTGAGTAAATAATCTAAAATTACAGTTAGATATGAGAATTGAGGAGTTCTTTTATAGATGATGGTGACTCTAGTTATTAATAGTACATTAAATAGTTGAAATATTTAAAATATTTTCATTGCAAAATATTTTCACTGTGAAATAATTTATATGTTAAATAGATATAGCCATTAAACAATTCCTGCATGTATAAAAATCATATTATATACCATAAATGCATACAATTTTAGTCAAAACTACAACTAAAATGTGCGTTCATAGATGTTAAAGTGCCGAGGGGATATTCCTTCTGAATCACCAGAGGAAATAATGTGTAAAACACAAATGTTATGCAGAAGGAGTGCAAACCCAAACAATTTTAAAATGTCAATTTTTTTTAGCAAACTTGAATTTTATTAGCACTTTTACCCATGCACGGGACATATTGCACAATAAATTTCTGAAATATATCTTATCCATAATAAGTTAGAGTTAAAATACATAAAGAAGCTAATGTGGTGGCATACAACCCCTGAACTCAGGACGTTGAATCAGGAGAATTGTGAGTTCCAGACTATTCTGGACTAAATAATGAATTCAAGTATCATTTGTGTTAGAAAAAAAGAAAGAAACATAAAGAAAATTTAACACAGGAGTAAACATTCACAAACCTGGATAAATGGTGCCAAAATGTTTAAACTCATAAACTCATAAACTCTTAAGAAGTAGAAAATGTGAAGTCTATGTATTTTTCCAATAACAAAAAATTAGAAAAAAATCCTACTGTAACTTGAAAAATTATCATAATGCTCACAACAATCAATTATGAACAGAGAATGTTACAAATCAATTGTTATAATAAATTTATTGCAAATATCTTTATTATAACATTAACAAATATAATCAGACATTTAATTAAACGTACACTAAGCAGGGATCATATGGAACATTTATCAAAAAGAAAGGTCAATTCTACATGAGGAAACCATTTTTAGAATTTATCATATTAATAAGCCAAGGGGAAAAAGCAATACAAAACAATATGGTATTTAACTTAATCAAATATTCATTGCTGATTTTTGTAAAATGAAGTTTGTATAGATACTTACAATTAAGGTGATACAGTAAAAAGCTTTCCTATTAAAAGAAAATATAGGAAAATCTATTTTCTAGCACTATATTATTTTAAAGGATTTTCAAAATGCTAGTCAAAGTACTTAGAATAAAATGAAGTATGTTTTCAAATGAAGCAGGGAAACAGAATTATCATTATTTTAAGATTAAGTTGTATATTTTGAAATTGTTAGGAATCAACTGAAAAACTTAGAAAATAGCAGTCAATGAGGTATCTTGGCATAAAGCTAATGTACAGATGTCAGTGTCTCTTTTAAATATATATATAAGTGTATCAATAAAATGGGAAAATATATAAATATTAGGTGGAAAAAAATTATAGATGGATGTATATGTGCCAACATCATCAAACTCTCTGTGTCCACATATAACAGACTGTTCCCCAAATAATAAGAAAAATCATAAAACTCTATCTCTTCATGTGTAGAAGCTGTTTTACTTGACTAAAAATACCATACTCCAAATAAATAGAATCTGCTTATTTTAATTTTAAAGCTAATATTATTCTATTTTTTTTTAATATAGAGTCTCACTCTGAAGTTCACGATGGTCTCCTAAACTCACTATGTAGCCCAGGCTGGCTTTGAACTCACAGCTATCCTTCTACCTCAGCTGCTCAACTGCTGGGATTACAGGTGTGCTCCCAGCATACCCAGTTTGTGTGGTACTGGGGAATCAACCCCTGGGCCTTGCATTTGCTAGTCAATTGCTTAACTGCTTTGCTATTCCTTCAGCGCCTTTCATTTTGTCTAAGATGCAAATAAATAAGTCTAAGATTATCTGGAAAAATAAGTACGTGAATACATCCAGGATACATAAGAGAAGTAACAAGGCAAGATTAACTCTGTATATACTATTTTAATAATTCTCCAGGATCAAATAATATAGCTGAGAAATTATAAATGGAATTTTAGGAATTCAACCTACTCTATATAAACAGAGAAAAATGAATTATACAATAAATTTTGCTGGGACAATTGGTTAGCTATTTGGTGAGTTTTCATCTCAAAGATAGAAAGATAAATTCAATTTTGTTAAAAAAGTAATTCCTAAAAATGGGATTTCGTATAATTCTAAAATAAAAATGTTTTCTAAAGTCTCCAGTGAGGGAGTCAAAGCAAGACGTGACACCATAAATCTAGAAAAGAAAAAAATCAATACTTTTTATATGACAGAATGTCAAAAATATCATAAGATCAGAATGGTAGATAACACAATAGACAACAGATTAAATATAAATATTTGCCTTACAAATATTTTCAGATAAAGGATTTTCTTGACATAGGTAGCATACAAATCAGTGAGCAAAAAGTGAATTGTCCTGTAATAAAGTGGGCTAAGTACATAAATAAAGAGGCCTCCTCACAGCCAATAACTGTTTTGAGAGATATTTACCCCTATAAAGCAAAAAAGTTCCTATTAAAATGAACAGATATTTAAACTCTGAGAGAATTTAGTTTCTTGGTGAAGAGCGGACCGAATAAACACCTCTTCTTGGCACTTCATTATTTCCATGGAAGTTGATTTACCATTGTATCTCTTTAAAAAAAGACCCACTACATCTAGTCATCTAGTTGTTTTGCTATTCAGTGAAAGAGATAAATTATCTTATTTCCTAATTTATTAATATGTATATATGTGATACATAATTTTTACATTGAACTTGATTATTTTATGTACATATATATATATATATATATATATATATATATATATATATATACTGTCAGAGATATAAACCCTTCCTCTCAATCTCATTGACCCATCCACATTCCCTCCCTTTCCCCCTAACTCCAACTATTCTCTCCCTTTAGTTCTATGAAATGACTGTATTATGGATTTCTCATATTAGGGAAACTATGTGATATTTGACCTTCAGTGTCTGACTCACTTCACTGAGCATGGTGGTCTCAAGTTGCGTCTATTTACCTACAAAAGCCTCAAAATTACTTGTCTATAGATTAGTAGTACCGAACTGTGTGTATATATACCATGATTTTTTTAATACATTGGTCTGTTGGTGTCTTCCATATTTTAGCTATTGCTTGTTGTGCTGTTATGAACATGGGTATACATGTATCTCTGTTATATGATGCTTTTAATTTTTCTGGAAAGATTCCCGGAAGAGACAAGCTATCTTTGAGGACAGTCGTGTTTCCACTTTCTTAAGGCTCACTGTCCTGTATCAGCCACTGAGTCTCCTGATACAGCTCTGAAACTGTATGATTTTTTTTTCTCCAGAAACTTCTGAAGTAAATCAGAACCAAGGGCAATGTCCATTCCTATGCTATGTCCCACCTGAAATTCTGTCCATCAACATTGCTCAGCATATCCTCTTAGAGATTCTGCCCCGTAAATACAGAAAATCACCAAAATATCTGTATTAGTTTGTGTTCTACAAAAGGCAGAATTAACTGAAATTATAAGGAAAATTATCTATTTTGAGGGCTTACAAGTCTTAGGACAGAGATAGGCCAATATGGTAGCGTGGACATGCGGGAGCTGGGGAGTCCGATGTCTGCTCAGCTGCTAGGTAGAACACCCATCCGGGACCGCAGGACAGCCGGTGACAGTCTGCTGTAGATCTCTGTTGTTCAAGGAACAGTAGTGCATATCAGGACTGAAGATCAGTGATGGACGGGTAGGCTGACATAAGTCAAGATTGGAGCAAATCTGTGATGAAGATTTGTGGCATGTAGCAAGTGAGTTGGCATCTGTGCCCAATTGCTAAGGTAACAGCTTTCCCAGAGGAAAAAGCTGTAACGATCTTTCGTCTTCCTTTTATACAGTTTCAGCTCCCAGTTGGACCTCCCACATCCGGGTGGATGTTCTTCCCTCATTCGCTGGCCCACAAATCACTCACACACATCTATAAGCTCTCATCCAGGTGTGGTTCCTAATTGCCTCAAGTTGACATAATCTCTTCAATGGTCACAATATCCCAAAACAAAATGTCAACTATCAGGTAACTCACATTTGAGTGTCACTCCATTATCAAGTTCCCAGGAAGAAATAAGAGTCCCCAGATTAATTTTCTTAGAAAACTAATGTTAAAATTTATTATACTTTAACAATTTAGTGCCCGAGAGCAAATAATTTTCAAAATTTTCTCAAATTTCTTACCTCCTAAATGTCAGACTTAGATTACTGATTCACACATAGAATCTATGTGCCTTTGACAATTTCATCCTTGTCACTCGATTTCTTTTTTCCAGTCTTTTGTGATCCTTGATTCTTAATGCACAGTTATAAAAATTCCAAATAAATATGCCAAAATTAGTTTAAAAATATACACCCTGTACTGTGTATGCCTGGCAAATCTTGGTCCTAGAACATAACACATGTCAATGACCATAAGAACCCTGAGTTGTATGTGAAATGAAAAATGTAAAATAAGCTTAATTTTACCTTCACCAAGGGTTTCAGATGGAGACAAATTATCTTGAATCAACAACCTGTAAGAAAATTTAACTAAGAGACATCTCTGAATTAAAAAACAATGACACGAATTTACCTATACTAATTGATAACTCTCTCAGAAAAAGAATTGCAGCATTGTAGAATTTCATTTTAAAGTTCTATTATTATTAGATTGAGTATTGCAATGAAATTAATCTCCACTTAGATTCTACCATTAATGTTTCTATACAAGATTTGTATCTACTTATACATTTAGTCCTGACTCTATCTGTCAATACATCTTACATTAAGTGGCTTTCAAGCAAATTTTAGGCATCTGTATTTTTCCCTTCATATACTACTATTTATAACAGTAATAATTCAATGTTTGTTTTTAATCACTTTTTCAATTTAAAATACACATATAAAGGCACAAATTTAGATTAAAATTTTATCAAAGTATGCATACTGAACAGCACCCAAAAACTTTATTTTGGCTGTTTTCAATTTATTTCTATGGCTACCACCCCTACAGGAAACCAGTATGAAGATTTTTGTCTTTGACGACAGGCAAGATCATACAAAATATATTCTACTGCTTTTATTATTATACTCAGCATTATGATTTAAGGCTCATACATGTGTAGAGGCAATTATTCATTCCATTTTACTGCAAAATTGGCCTTGTTTTGGTGACTTCAACTTGGGCTCAAAGTGAAGTGAGTACATTTTGGCATATGGATTATGAGCGCAATTTTGTTTTTCTTGGAAAAATAGCTGAGTGAGATTGTTCCATCATAAGATAACTCTACATCAGTTTTATTAGGAAAATACCACTGTTCTTGTGCCATTTTATGTCTTCTCCCTCCTACAAGGTATGAACATTCTAGTTGTTCCAGAACTTCACGAGCTTTGCTTTGAGTTAGCCTTGTGTGTATATGATTGTGTGTAATATTTTCATTGTGACTTTAATAAAATTTCCCTAAGGAAAAATATATTGAAAACTTTTTGCTTGATTATTGATCAACTATATATCCTCATTAAAAAACTAACTTTCAAATATTTAGATCTTAGTTACTAGGCATTCGTATTTTTATCGATGAGATAAAAGCGTTCAACATATATACCATCCAACATTGTTTTCACAAGCATTTGCTTGTGAAAATACTTTTCCAGTCTTAGTTTACTTGATCGTTTATAATTATATTTGGATGAGAAGAAGATTTTAAATTTTGATAAAGTATAACCTACCGTTTTTTCTTTATAGCTTTGCTTTTTTTTGCTGTTTTTCTCAGTATTTTTTGCTCACATCCAAATTTTTATTCAACATTCCTCTGGTTTTCTCTGAAAAGTTTATGATTTAAAAATTATAATAATAAATTTAATTAGTGCATAGGATATATTGAAGGGATTTCTGTTATTTTGTAAATCAATAATCCATTTCTCTCAGCTATATTTGTTGAGAACACTTCACCCTTTTCCCATTTTATTACTTTGACCCTTATACTGGAAGTCAGATATCCCTATGAGTGTTCTTGTATAAATGTGCTCTCTGTAATAAATTTAACTTTCTTCAAGTAAAAACATTATTGTTCTTATCGCAAATTTATAGCCAACTTTGAGATTAATAGGTATTATTTTTTGAAATTCATTCTTTTGAAATTTTGAAATTTGTATCCTCATTTTCTCTATATATTTAACATATATTTATAATCTTTGTAAATTTGCTGAGATTTTGATTTAGAATATAATGCATCTGTTGAACAAAGTATATCTCCTTATTTATATTTATATCGTTTCTAACTCAAAATTTTTACTTTTAGTGCACAGCTTTTACTAAACTCAAGTATCAATATTAGCAGTTGTTTTGTAGGCTCCTTAGGTTTTACGATAATAACAAACCTTATTTTAAAACAAAAAATTGGGTCTGTTTTTCTGACTTCTATGTCTTTTTTTTCTTGCCTTATAGCAATGGCTGGAGTAGCAAGTACATTGTTAAATAAAAGTGATACAAATTGACAACTGTGCCTTATTCTCAAACTTCAGAGAAATCAACCAGCATTTCACATTAAATATTCTTATAGCCATGTTATTTTTGGAGATACTCAATTTCCAGTTTGGTTAGAGTTTATTTTGTATCATGAATGGACATTGAACACTTTGAAAACTTCTTCCTATTAAATATTATATGGTTTCTCATTTTATACTGTTATTATATGGTGTTTCAAATTGGTCAGTGTTTGAATATTAACTTAAATATTATGATCTGAATGTGCTTCCAAAAATTTATGTGTAGAAACATAATGGCTAATATGAAAGTATCGAACCTGGGACTTTTCAGTGGTTCATTAAACTACAAGGGCAGAGAGCACTCATGAGTGAAATTAAGTCCTTCATGAAAGCTTGAACAACTGAAAAAGCTTTCTGTCGCTCTCCTGCTCATCAAAGGCACAGCATTCAAGGTATCATCTTTTAAGCACAGAATGGGGCTTTGCAGTACGCTGAACATGCTATCATTTTTGGGGGGGCCTCCCAATTTCCATAACCCTAAAAATAAATTCGTGTGTTTTTATGAATTAGATAATATTTTGTTATGGAATTAGGAATATGTTAAAACACAAGTAGCATATTTTTCAAATAAACTTATTGTGGTAAAAAAGTTTACATGGTATAAAATTTAACATTTTTTATAAATCCATGAATTCCAAATTCTGTAACACATTAGAACCATGGGGTTTGGGGAATTAGTGAGTGTCTATGTCCACAACTTTATGAGAGGTCCACCCCTTTCCTATCTGACCATTGCCTTTCTTTTATGTTATTATTTTTGTGTGTTTTATAAGATGGATACCTATCTATAGTCAGTCTTTTGTGCTTGGTCCATTTCATTGAACACTAGTGACTCTGGGTACCTTCATTTTTGTTCAAACATTTCATATCTGTCTTTATGGCTGTACAGTATTCCATTGTGTATAGGTACCACATCTTCTTTAACCATTCCTGTGAGGAGGGGCAGGTAGGTTGTTTCCAATATTTGGCTATTATGAATTGTGCTGCTATAAATATGGATATGCATATGTCTTTTTCGTATGTTGACTTCATTTTTAGGGGAGTGGGAGTGAGACCTACCCAGAAGGGCAGTGGCTGGATGGAATGAAATTTTCACTTTCAGCTTTCTAAAGAATCTCCAGATTGTTTTATATAATGGTTGTAAATAGATTGCATTCCCACAAGCAGTGGAGTTCTTTTTTATTTCCACACCCTCACCAACAATCATTGTTTTTTGAGTTATTGATATAGGCTGTTCTAACTGGAGTGAAGTGAAACCTCAGTGTTGTTTTTATTTGCATTTCTCTGCTGCTCAATGATGCAGAGCACTTTTCCATGTGAATATTACCATTTGTACTTCTTCTGAGAAAAAGAATACCAGGTGATGAAGGGTGATAGGTTTTGTTTCAGTATCCTCAATTCTGTCCCACTGGTCCTCTTGTCTATTCTTATACCAGTTACATATAGATTTAGTTAATGTTGCTTTGTAATATTTTTTTGGAGTCTGGGATAGTGATTCCTCTAGCTTTGCCTTGGTTACTCAGAATTGCTTTAGAGATCCTGGGTCTTTTGAGGTTCCATATGAATTTTAAGGGTTTTTTTTTTCTAATTCTGTGAAGAATATAGTTGGCATTTTGATTGCTATTGCATTGAATCTATGTAACAGCTTTGAACGTATGGCCATTTTGACAAATTAGTTCTTCCTATTCAGGGTATAAGGCATGTTTTTTTTTTTTTTTTTTCATTTTCTAAAGTCCTTTTAAATTTCTTTAGAGATTTGTAGTTTTCTTTGTATAGCTCTTTTACCTCTTTGGTAAAGCTTATTCCTAAGTATCATTCTTGGAGTTGTTGCTATTGTGAAGGGGGTTCCGATCTTGATTGCCTTCTCTTGGGATTCATTGTTAGTATATAGGAGCGCTATTGTTTTGTGGGTATTGATATAACCTGCGATGTTCTAAGAATCTTTGGGTGGAATCTTTTGGGTCTTAAGAGTAAAGGGTAATGTCACCTGCGAATGGAGATGTCTTTACTTTTTCCCTTTTGATGCGTATTTCTTTTATTCCTTGCTCTTGCCTGATGACTCTTGCCAAAATTTCAGGCACTATGTTGAATAGTAAGGTTGACAGTGGCATCCTTGTCTTGTTCCTAAATTTAGTGTGAATGCTTTCAGGCTTTTTCCATTTAGAATTATATTAGATGAGGGCTTGTTATAAATAGCTTGAATCATGTTAGGTAGATCCCCTCTATTCCTGTTTTCTCCTCTGCTTATATCCACAGCCAGGGATGGTGGTGGGTGGGAGGATACAAGCCCAGATCTGAGGCTAGAGATGGGGGCAGGCGGGGATACCGGGGTGGTGGGGCAGTCCACAGTGGGTGAAGGCAGTCCTCGGGGAGAAGTGGGCTGGGTCCGCAGTGAGTGAAGGAGGCAGGCCTGCAGGTCCTGGCCCATCTCCCCAGCTAGTACTGGCCCTTAGAGGCAGGTTGGGAGACCAGGCTGGGTCTGCTGCAAGCAAGGGCAGTAGGTGGAGGGATCATGGCATGCACAACAAGCTACAGGCCCTAGGTCAGCTTGGTGACATCTCTGTGGCCGGGGAGGCACCACTTCAAGTCCCCAGGATGGACAGCTGGGAGCAAGACTTGGGGCTAGTTCCTTGGCGAGAGTGGCTACCTCCATAGCAGGTGATTGCAGCAGACTAGGAGAGGAGATGAGCCCCAGGGAGCAATGGTGGCAGTAGGCGTGGACACCTGGGCTCGGACCACAGTGGGTGAAGGTGGCTGGACTGCAGGCCCTGGACTATAGCCCCGGGAGCACTGGTGGAGGGCTGGGAGCATGTAGTGTATTTTGCAATACATCCTATTTGATAAGGATATGTACTATGTTATTATAATATTGCCTAGCTTGATTTTCTAATATTTCATCATGAAAATATTGACATAGTGAGAAATTCATCTATATACTTTTATTCATTGTCTCAGGATTAGTTATTGGGAAATATACAAGATTACATTAAATTTAGTGATAGGTGAATGTACACTTCTATTTTCCTAATGTACTTGTCTGCTGTTGGTATTACCTCCTCCTTAAATATTTGAAAGTCCTCATTACCTAAAGAATCCGGCTTTATATTTTTATTGTGGGAAGATTTTAATAATAAGTTGATTTTGTTAATACAGGATGATTAATGTTTTATGTTTTATTGTGTGAAGCATATTTTGTGGCTGTATATAATTGTAAAAGTTCATAATTTGGTGAAATCCAAAGATTCATAATATAATATTCTCTATCCTTTAAATGTTTATAGTATATGCATTGATAAACTTTCATTTATTCCTAACATTAGAAATCTGTTTTTTTTTCTCTTTTTGTTACCAATTTTAGATTTTTTTTACTTTGGTAAATTTATGTTCCTGTTCTCAATTTTATTGGTTTCAGTTCTTACCTTTATTAATATTTTTCATTTATTTTATCATTTTTCCCAAGGTTTATAAGGTTAGAAGCTTAGTAATTTAAAAAGTTAGATCTAATTTCTTTCTCATATAATTATTTAGAATGACATATTGCATCTAAGCTTTACTTTAGATATATCTTAAATTTTGGTATGTACTGTTATCATTATGATTCTTTTTGAAAGATTTTCTAAGTTCTCTTGTGTTTTCTTCTTTGAATCATAGGTTATTTAGAAATATTTTTGTTAAATATAAACATCTTTAATGTTTTCTGTATACTTATTATATTATTGATTTCTAATTTAATTTCACTGTTGCAGTAAAACATAAATCTGTACTTCAATATTTTTAAAAATTTTTTCCCCACTATTTTTATTAATATACAAATGTAATACATAGCATTCACAATGAATTTGAGTGTTTCGTACATCCATGTATCACATCGACTTCACAATCATTTCCCATCTTCTACCCTCCCACCCCCTCTCTGTCCCTTCCCCTGGCTCCAGCTATCACTTCATATGGTTCCAAAGAATGTCTGTGTTCTGGGTTTTCCAAGTCTAAGAAACCATAGGGTGTTTAACATATTAATCTTCCGCGCCTAAGTCATTTCACTCAAGTCACCACTCTACCCCAGCTTCCTATTCCTCTAATGGGTTCGCAGTAGTCAAGTCTCGACATCTCCTCTCTGAATCCAACAAATCCCTTCATTGGGATATTCACCAAAAGTTTTTTTCCATATGTTCTTACATCTTTGTTGTTATTGTTAAACCTGGCCTTACCCACCAGTTCACACCAGAAAACAATTATAAGCATGTAGTTCAAAAGGATAGTTAATTTGGGAAAGAATAAAAAATAATAAATAAATAAAATTCCATTGCCTTAGCTGAATACTGGAAGGTGCATATTTGTACGTTCACATGGTTATGTTTACATCAATCAATTTCCTTAGGATAAACTTTCATTAGTGACCTAATAAGTGAATTGCTACAACAAAACAAAGTTAAAACTATATCACATTGCTACATTAAATGAACTTAAATCTATACCACATAAATATACTAAAAGCAACAGACATGTAGGCAAATCTAGTTATTTCTTAATTTCCTAACTTTCATATCTTATTTACTCATATTTAACTGATTACTAACCTACTTTTTTCTCAGCTCCTTCTACTCCAGCTGTTGTCACTTTTTCTCTGGGGTCATTGGTGTCGCTGGTCTCCCTTTCACTGTACAAGTTTCCTTTAAGTATTTTCTGCAATACTGGCTCAGTGGCTACAAATTCCTTTAAGCTGTCTCTGCCATGGAAAGTTTTAAGTTCCCCCTTTAAGTTAAAAGATAATTTTGCTGGATATAGCAGTCTTGGCTGGCATCTATGTTTTTTTAGTGCTTGGATGATATTGCTCCACGATTTCCTTGCTTTTAGAGTTTGGATTGAAAAATCTGCCATTATCCTGATGGGTTTATCTTTGTAGGTCCCCTTCTGTTTTTCTCTTACCGCTTTTAGTATTTTCTCTTTGTATTGGGTTTCTAGAATTTTAATTATGATGTGTCATGATGAGGGTCTCTTCTGATCAAAGCTGTTTGGTGTTCTATATGCCTGCAAAAGTTCCATGTTCATTTCTCTTCTTAGATTTGGGAAATTTTCTTCCATTATTTCATTAAACATGTCCCTTAAGCCTTTTGTTTTGTCCTCAGTCTTCTCCTCGATTCCCATAATTCTGAGGTTATTTCTCCTTGAATCGTCTATCAGCCGTTGCAATGACTCGCTTTCTTTATTTACTTTGTATTCTTCGTGGCCTGTATGTTGCAGCTCAGTCACTTTATTTTCTAGATCTGACATACTATTCTGAAGTTGTTTAAAGTGGTTGCTTATTATTACCTGTGTGTTTTTCATTTCCTGAATATCTGCATTCAATTTTTCTATATCTCCGTTGTGTTCTTCTCTAATTTCTTCTTTTGTCTTCATTATCTTCTGGTATATTTCTTCTCTGGTCTCCTCTGTTTGCTTTTCAAGGCTTGCTTTTTGCTTATCTATATATTGGTGTAGCTCTTCTACTTCCTGTTTAATTTCATGCTTTAATTCGCATTTTAATTCACTGAATTTCTGGGCCCAGAAGTTGCCATCATTTTTGCCATATTCATCTTTATTTACCTTGACTTCATCTCCTGGGGTTTCAGGTCTTTTTATAGGAAATTTGTGACTGTGCTTCCCCGATTCTTTGGTCTCCTCTAATTCCTTTTCAAGGCTTGCTTTATGTTTAGCTAAGTGTTCTTGTAGTTCTTGCGCTGTCTGATTTATTTCCTGCTTTGCTTCCTGGTTTAATTCTTCCTTTAATTCCTGCTTTAATTCACTGACTATCTGAGCCCAGAAGTTACCATCATTTTTGTCCTTTCTGTGGGTTCTGCAATTTCAGCACCCCTTGCACCCTCCCCTGGGGAATCAGATCTTTTTGTATAAGATTTGTTACCACGTTTCCCCATGGTTCTGCTACCTCTGACTGTCTCTGGTGCTCAGGAAAAGTGAATGGCTCCTGCTGACGTCACTGCCTGCGAAGGCTGTTGTGTCCCGTTTCTGATCTGGGATCCTGGGACCTTTTCTAGGGGGAGCGCACACTGCATTTGTAGTACACACACCCGTGGGTTGGTGCTTCTGAGGCTGGGGCCGCCCGCAGCCAATGATTCCCACTAGTCCGGATCTGTGCTTACCTTGGGCTGAGGTTTTGGCCTCTGGAACTTGTTTGTGATCTGTGGGTGCTGGCAGTGTGAGGCCGTGCCGAGTTGGCTGCTTCTGCCCTGCCCACAGCCTCTTCTCCCGTTGTTGTGTGCTCTGTCCTCTCCAGCTCCATTCAGTCAGATGTTCAGTTCCCCGTGAGTGTTCCTCCACTGCTGCCTGCCGTTTGCTGCTGCGTGCGGCGGCTTCCTGGACTGTGGGGATTATTTTTCCCCCTCCGGTTTTGATGATCCTTCGGAGTTTCTGACCTCCTGCTGGTCACCGTTCAGTTTCTGGGGATGCGCCTCTCTTTCCTAGCTACACCAAACACGCTTTTTCTAACTATCTTCTTGACTTTTTAAGTGAGTTGATGAGGAGACTTTGTGCAGTGCTGTTACTCAGCCACCATCTTGACCGGATCCCCCTGTACTTCAATATTTTTAAATGCATTGATATTTGATTTATGGCCCAGAACAGGGTTGGTGTTGGTCAGTGTGCCACATTCTCAGAAAAAATAACTATATTGCTAAATTTTAGAACTCAGTGTCCCAAAACTATAAATTAGGTCATATTATTCAATAGCATCTTTTGGATAACCTGTGTGTTTTATTGATTTTGTTTGTCAACTTTTTGTGCCATTTTCTGAGAAACAGGTGTTAGAATCACCAACTGTGATTCCTGGAATCTCTAGTTTTCTTTTCAACTTGATTGAGTTTTCTTTATATATGTATCAGAGATCTTCTACTGAATACATGAAAGTGGATGGTTCTTCCTGGTGGAGTGCTCATTGTACTATCATCTGTCCATCTCTTCATCTTGATGTCTGTTTGTATGATACCAGTATCACTTTTCCAACCTTTGGACACTTACATTATTACTTTGTAAAAGTATTTGTAAATCTGTTAATTTAAAATTTGTTTTCTCTAAGTTTCATTTGAGATTACTTTATGTCTTATTCATCATGTCTTTATTGATATTTACATAACAAGCCTTGTATTTTATTACTGAATTTTGATCTTTTCTTGTGCAACAATGTGTATTATAATTCTGTAAATATAAAAATTCCTGTTCTGGTTCATAATACTTTTTCCACTACTATGTGCTATAGAATAGTTAGAGAACCTGGAATATTAAAGGTATTTTTACCTTCATTTGTAATTAAAGAGTCTGTACTCGTGCTGTCAATAAGACCGCGTGCTTGGAACTGACTCTGAGACTACTTACTTATGAATGAGTCTTGAACTTGGAGTAGATGATTTGCATTAATCTGAATTTACTCCTTTTACCCCATCTTCCCTTGTATTGAATGCAGCAGATCCAGGCTTGCCCTTTAATGTTATAATATTTTATGCAAATATTCTAAAGCTCCACAATGTCTGAGGAATTCATCTACCTTTTGTTTTAAAGTATAAATTTGTTCTATCAGTAGCTGCACAGCTTATATGTGGAAGTGTCTTTTCCCCAATTTGAATATTTGTTTCAGTTGTACTTGCTCAGTGATGCTTCTGTACCCCAGGAATGTTACTGAGACTTCTACAGCCTCACGTGCAGAAATTGACATGGACAATTTCTGCGTAGTTGAAATTGCAGTTGCAGTAGCCTGTATCCTATGTTCTCCCCCATTTCATTGAAGTTGTTCAAAGTGTGAGATGTTCCTGATTTTCCTATCTTTGCTGAAGTCACTATGACTACTACTTGTTTGTTAACCCCCATGTGCCTAATGTCTTCTGAAGCCTCTCTATCCATGAAATTTGACTATGACACTTGCACTTCCTTACTTATCTGAGGTTAAGAGCTCTAGAAACTACTATCTACACTTTTAATGAAATTGAAATCCTGGCTTTCTGCCTTTTGTTAAGGCCTGGTACTTACAGCACTGCGCAAGAAATGCTTGTTCATGAAAATACTGCATAAGTTTTACTCACTTGTCAGTATCAAAACACCACATAGTCTAAGGTCACAGAAGGTAAATGCTAACTTCATAGCTGCAAATCGAGCCATTTTGCACAAAATAGATTGCTGTAAACCTCACGGTCGAAGACTGGTATGGTATGTCTTGCTCTTAACAAAATGCTGCAAAAGTGTAAGATCATACATAACCGACAGGCAAGAAGTCCCAAGGGGAAGTTATTTTGGGGGGATCTATTTCTCAGTGTCTCTGAGTTCACCGAATGAGAAGTCAAAACAAGGAAATAAAGAAGATAAAAATTAAAATATAACATTTTATTCCTGAAAATGTTGTTGTTTGAGAATGTGGCTTATCTGTATGGACAAATGGAGCTTCTAACTAGTCTGCTTGGATGCAAAGATAAATAATGCTTATCAGGAACAGAGAATTTTTGTATTAATGATTGTACAACTGGAATTATTTCCAGTGTCTTTATCCTGGCATGCCAGATGTAGTAGGTTGCCCTTAGAAGAATCAAATGTTCCCTATGAGACAAACATCTCAGTCCTAAGAGACAAAAAGAGAAAAAATAAATGTGCTAGGCAGGAGCATTTTGCTCTTCTGAAAAAAAATCACCAGTTCAGATTGAGCCATTCCTCATGCCAACATTGGTAAAAGAGCAAAAAGAGGTCAGGGATATTATGCTAACAGATGTCTTTTCGTGTTAGAGAAAAGATTGCCAATGGGAAAGAAGTGCTTCCTCCCAAGTCTGGATCAAAAATATATTATTAAGTTACAAGAGCACATTGTAACTGGATTTTTTTCTTATTTAAGTAATAAAGAAAAGCAATCCATATAACTTTAGCCTCATAGACAAGGAAAATATGCCTTAAAAGACAGTAATTTGTTCGAAGTGGGAAGAAAGTGCATGCATTTCAAACCACTTCTTCTTGTTTAGTTAAACAAAGAAAAAAAGGAGATGAAAAAGTTTCTTGGAAGGACCACAAGCCAGCAATGCTGTTTTACAAAAGGGAGGGCCAAATTATAAATTGAGAGGACATCAATGCTAAGGTAGGTTTTGAGGGCATGGAAGAAAAAGAAAATGCTATTGCTCTCATTCATTAGTCCTTTTCTGAAATTTTAAGCTACTAGTTCATACAAATAATTGTGGGTGGCTCAAACTTGGGAAAATAAGATTATTCATTTTTTGAATCAAGTTAAGGAAGAGTAGAATTGTGCACAAATATTGAAGTTAAAAAAGCAAAAGTCAAATATGCACAGATTGCAAAACACAATGTCTTCTACTCTCCTTAGAAATAGAGACTAAGATAATAGAGACTAAAAATGTGGCAAATCGTGCAGCTGCAGCACTTGAGAAGAGAAGCAAAGTCAGAGTAACTGCCACCGAGAAGACATTTTCTCAGAATTTGTACCATTTAAAATATTTGCTAAGGCAAATAGCTGGGACACACTCAGTTGTGACAACTACCCAACCAAATGAATCGTCTATTCTGTATTCTGGCAAATTTCATAAGGACACTGACAGATTATTCCAGGCAGTGGTTGAAATCTGAGTGGATAATATAGTAAACCAACAAAGAGAAGCAGAGAGGAAAGATCATCTGACCTGAGAAGTAGCTAGAAACAAAGAGGATGACAGTTGAGACTCTGGCACGCAATGGATTTTAATTATCAACTTTGAATCTCTGAATTTGCATATATCAATTTTAAGATCTTTGTGCATTTTCAGTTCTCTTTCAATTCGACATGAGCTATCTGAGAACAAAACAAGTTATTTTTGAAGATAGCTATCAGGATTGAATAAAATAATTTTAGTGGCATAAAGGATATGGCAAATTGTTGTAAATAATAATGGAGGCAATTATCATCCATTGCCTATCTTTCTCCAGCAATGTTCAGAAGCCCAGATGTAATCATAGAAGAATAACAGATTGAATAAGACTTTTAGAATAGTTAAGTAGTCAGATACTATGGGAAAACGAACCCAACTTGCTGTTGAAATTGTATGTTAAGAATCTTAGCGTATCTAAATAGTATAGAAATTTATGGAAAGATAAAGTAATACCAGATTGAAATTTAACTTAAAAATCTAGTTTGAGCTAAGGTACCGAAGTAAGAGAGTTTAATAGGTGGAAGAAATGTTGTCAGAGATAAATTTCAGGATTAAAAATACAAGGGCAGTGTGAATAGTTCTGGGCCATGGCCATTCTAGTGCTTATTGTGGCCAGTGAATTGCAAAAGAAGACTGTAGAAGACCCTCAAGGAAGCAGAAGGAATTATAAAGCCACAGCGTCCTATATTTTTATCTGTTCAATACTTCAAATACTTTAGGGCTGTTGTGGAGATGAAGAAAGGGCATAACTGTGAACCTTAAAACAACATCTTCAAAAATATAATGGATAAAAGGAAAATGAAATCAGACAATAACAGCATATTGTATGTGTTTCAAAGAGTACAGAGTCTTGAACAAACACTTTGAAACCATGTCTTAAAATTAGTAAATGGAATTCTGGGAATACCCAACCCATTTATTTAAACTAATATCTGCCATTTTCAGAGAATGAACAGCTGTACGTTACGATTGCCATAGTGGAATCAGTGTCCATGAAGGAGAATTAGGTTTTAGAGAACAGGAGAAGGGTGAAGATTACACAAATTACTCACACAAAAGTTAAATGTGTAAAAATGCTTCCTTACAGTAGCACCAGTTTAGCAATGGATGCATGGCATTATTTGATTAACATAATTAGAAGTAATAAATGAATCTTGACTTACATTTATTTCTTTAAATTTATTTTCAAAGTTGGGCATGGTGGTGCATACTTGTAATCTCAGCACTCATGGGGCTGAGGCAGGAGGACTGCCTTGAGTTCAAGGTCAACTTGGGCTACATAGTGAATTCATGACCAGCCTAGACTACAAAGGGAGACCTTGCCTCAAAAAGTAAATTTATTTTAAAAATTAATGTACAGGTTTAAGATGAATAGAGACATAGATCAATGAGCACATAAAGATGTAAAACATGTAATGCTCCAACCAGGATTAACCAAATTTCCTGATCCTTAAACATTTTTACAAAACTTCGTGGTGCTGTCGATGAAACCTAGGGACTTTGCACTGAGCTATATCTGCATAGGTCTTTTAGAATTTTTTTGAGTCATATTCATACTAATATTTCCAGGGTGGGCTGAAATTTGCAATCCTGCCTCAGCCTCCTCAGCTGATGGTATTGCAAAAGTGCACTAATGCATCCAGCTAATATTTAAATTTTAATTAACATGTAATAATTGCATATATTTGTATGCTACAATGTGCTTTATCAATACAAATATAAAATATGCACTGATCAATGATGGTAAATGATATTTCCATTTCTTGGGCTGGAGGAATGGTACAGCAGTTAAAACACTTGCCTTGCAAGCACAAGGCTCTGAGTTCGATTCCCCAGCACCACATAAAGCTGAGTATGGTGGCACACACCTGTAGTCCCAGCACTCAGGAGCCTGAGGCAAGCAGATTGTCCTGAGTCCAAGGTCAACCTGAGCTACAACAGTGAGCTCAGGACCATCTGGGGCTACAGAGTAAGACCCTGCCTCAAAAAAATGCCATTTCTTTTCATTTCTTTATATTTTCAGGCAGAGCTCAAGATTTTTTTCTTTTAGTGTTTCATAAAATGTATAATACATTATACTGTTTTAGAAAATAATAATCTTTCCTTCTTAAACCAGTCAAATATTTGGAGACTCAGGAGAACAGATCTTTTCTGTCATTCATGCAGCCATATAATATTAAACAACAAATTAAATTTTCTAAAGGTAAAATCTAATTTTCCCAACAATAGATTTGAAAAAAAAAAACTATATAATTAAGACTCATTAAGGCCACATGATTCCAACATGTGGGATCATATATTCTTAGCCTCTATTAGTCACTTTTATTATAGAAAATTATTCAGTACCTGTAAACTAGGTAATATGGAGCCGATTTGCAAAATGTAAAATTCAGATCCAGTATTTTTTCTGTTTCTTTAGAAAAAATTGAATGGAAGAAAATCTCTTCCTTTAAAATATGTGACCAGTTTTCGGACTTATCAATACTGTTTTTCTTATGGAATGCTGTAATGGAAGGGAGTACAGAACTTCACGTCAGAATGTCTGCATTCTACTTCCAACCCTGCCTTTGAGCTCGTTTCTTTGTCTCTGTGGAGTAACGTTCTCATCAGCCAAATGCAGGTAGCCTGAACATTCCCTAATTGACTCTCAGGTACAATTGGTGCCGACTCCTCTCTATCATGGCATTCAAATATTTAAAAATCCACAAAAACGGCTCTGAACAAATGTTTCAGAACAAATACCTTTTAATCCTTGATTTTGAAACAATTTTTGGATGCAAAGGACTGTCGGTTTCAACAGCTCTAATTTTGAGTCTGTGGGGCCAAATATAATGAGAAAAATGGAATTTGTGATTTGAATGGTGGCCATTTTGATCACATTAACAATACGTGGATGAGAATTTTACCAGAAATTTAGAAATGTGGTTCCTACTTAGGAGATTTGTAATAAAACATGTTTGCAGTAATATTGTAATAAAATAATGTCTTAGCACAAATAAAATATAAGAAAGTTTTTTAGACATTCCAGCTTTCTTATGATACTTGGTACTAATGTCCTATTGGTCCCCTTTGAATTTTCAAAAACACATTAAAATCTATTTATTCTACATTTAGTGTTCCTCGTGTCTTCCAAAAATCTCCCATGTGTAATAAAATTGAAAAACTGCTTCAGAGATCCCTAGTGATTTATCGTTAAGTGTCTCTTATTCAATTATTCACTCAAAAATATTTCTTGAATGTCTACAAGTGCCAGCCACTATGCTAAATGTGTGATAAAAGTGGAGAAAAAAATCAGAAAGAAATTTGGATTATAAGGAAAATAGATTGAAACTCTGCCACTGCTTGAGCCATATCAACGTCTATTTTATATGTTAAACTTTTGCTAAAGATATCTATTACTAACAAATATGAAAGCATGCTGTGGATGATAATAATGTACCAAATTATTCATCCTCTAAGCCTGTTAATTACCTAACATTCATGAATTTGTATACTTTCTTCTATCTTTTATAAAGATACATTCCCTGGATGCTTCATAATTATATAACATATCAGAAAATTCTAAGTGTCTGAATTGCTATGGTTACCAAGTGGAAGAATGATTCAACACAGGGGTAGGGTGTTCTGTTTCTAGTACTCAGAGAAGGTCACCGACTTGTGGACTGTTTCCTGTCTATTATTGCAAACTTGACATTTCTTTCTAAATATCGTAAGTGGTAAAAATAGAAGCAAGAATAGTTTCAGATAGCTATGAAGGCAGTTAACTCCAACTATTTTCAGTCTATTATTTTTGGTTGGTTATGAGATTCTGTTTTTATATCTCACTCCATGACTGATTAGCATTGTAGTTATGGTTTATGGTTATGATTATTGATGATTAATGTTCTATGTTAAAATAATTAATGGTGACGTTCTGAGTTTTATTTCTCCGTTTCATTTACACATTTACAAAATCTTTAAAAGAAATGATGCTATTACATTTTGGATAAAAGGATGAGATTTGGATAGAGAGAAACAGAAATAAATCACTGAGAAGAAAACCAATATTTCAAAAGGTAAAAAATTCTCAGTTTCTTTTCTTTTTCTTAGTGAAAGCTAATGAGAGCTTACCCTTCCTCCAGCTTATGATAAATGGTTGGATGTAAGTCACTCAAATCTTCCTGGCAAAAAAGGAAAATACTATTTTTGAAACTAACTACAAATATTTTCTATATCTGTGTTTGTTATCAAAATCTAAATGTATTTCGTCATTGTATCTGTTAATCAAATCTAACAAAATTAACTGTACACAGTAACAGAAATTTGCATTTAGTTGTAGCGTTTGTTTCATATCAGTGTGCTGCTGTTGTTCTATGGTACGTACATACATACATCTATGCAAAGAAGCACAGGCGCGAGTACAAATGTACAAATGCCGCTGTTCTAGTCACAAGGAGCAAAATACTTTAAACACTGATGATTCAGAAGTGTGTGGCACTGAGAAAATTATAGCTAGCAAGTTTTTTTTTCACATCTGAATAAACTCAAGTGGCCATGAATCATTAAAAGCATTTTTCCCAAATATATAATGAAGCAGTACATGGTCTGCTTCTTTAAAAGCAGTCATATTTGAAAAATAGTGGTCAAATTGAAGAGATCAACAAGTATGGCATAATCTTTCTGGAAACTTGAAGTAGCCTTTACTTTCTGAATCTAATATACTCAGAGAATTCATGAGTAGATGATTCTCAATATCTGAGTTGCTATTTAGATTATTTGCATAAGTTAAACTTCCAAGTGGCATGGGAGATCTTGAAACTCACTTGTTTGAGATTTGGAACTTGATAAACCTTAGAACAAGCAGATTATATGCTATCAGTTCTAGGTTGTGAGGAGTCCAAGGAAAAATGGTGAGCCTGCTGCCAGGACTCGATCCCATAGCTAGAGAATAGGAATTTTTTTTTTTGGGGGGGGGTTGAGAATGGCACTTTGATTAAAGTGCTTGTTTTGCTAGCTTAAGGTCCTGAGTTTGATTACCCAGCACTAAATAAATCTGGGGATGGTAACACTCTCCTGTAATTTTGAGAGGTTAAAAAAAATCCAGAGTATGAAGTGATACCTAGATTGCCTGGCAAAGTTGTGAAGCTCAGAGTGAACATATGAAGGAACAAAAGAAGCCAACAGAAATTCTTCATTCCCTGCCAAATGATAGAATCCCTGATGATTCTATAGGAGCCCTACTCTATGACTTCCCCTATATCCTGCACCCAGCATTCAATGGTTAAAAAGGGTATGTTCTCTATGTGTTTATGTGTGTGTCCCAATAGACTATTAAAATCAAATGTGATGAGTGCTGCACAAGACGAATAAATCCAGTGCACATTATGAGTGTTTAAGTAGGGCATTTCCCTCTCAGTTTTGTTCAAAGAATGTGTCCCAGAGTAAACCGCAATTGACATGAGACTTACTTAAATGTGTTTCACATTGAAGGACTAGAAGGTTGACAAGTCATAAAGTAGAAAAAACAAGTTGCATTTTTGGAATTAACAGAGTTTAAGTTTGGCTGGAGAGAGAAAAAAAAAACAGCAATGGCTGAAACTAGCAGTGAGGCCTGCGGTGTTAAAGTCGCGGGCTTGGCTAAGCTGGAGTATCAGCAGTTGTAGAGTAAATATGAATGCTGATTTATTTGCAAGCAAAATTGAGCCCCATTTCCATCTCCAAAACCTCAAGACATACCGTAAGGGATGGACTGTATAGTCAAGTGGAAGAAATGAGTCAGTCTAATTTGGAAATAAATGTCAATGTAATTTCATTTTTTGCCCTTATGCTCATGAGGCCTGGGGACATTCAGTTTATAGAAGATTGATTTCCAGCCAGGGAAGCAGGACATTTGTGGGTCACAAAAATATCCCTCACTGACCATCGCCTACTTAGAACTGAGGATTAAAAATATAATTAACCAGGTTGAAAAGGAGTACCAAGTAAGTGTCTACCATTTGGGTTGGGAGGCCAGGGAGAAAAGTCAATACTTACAGCTAGAACATGCTGGCAAATTATGTTTGTATAATCTTTTCATTGATACATAGGAGAGTCCTGCCTAGAGACCTTCCCTGGAGCTCATGCACATTCACACACACATAATGAACACTTGCCACTCCTAATTTTATATATTCTGCTGGTAGAATTTAGAGCACAAAACTACCAATTTTCAAAGGACAAAACTAAAATTGCATTGAATATCATTCAACTGTGTATGATTCAGTGCTTCAGAATTATTACCACGTAAAAAAACAGAAGTAGAATCTCACTGTGCTGGCTTGTATGTTCATTTTGTGTCTGTTGTAGCCCCAGTACAACTTCTTCAGAACGTTTACTTAATGTAACAACAATTCCATGATCTGCTCAATCTAGGAAACACTTATTTAAATCCCAATATTTTTCATTGTTATTGGTTTTATTTGCTGAATTTTTTATTGTAGAACTTCTCAGAGACTTCAAAGTGCCAAAATGAATTCTTGATCAAAAAAAGACTTCTATGCTATCGACTATTTACTCTGCACGTGATAGTGAAGTTTCTGTAAGAACAAGGATTGTGCTTATTACTCACCACTGTATTCCCATGTCAAACGTTATTGCTTGGCAACTTTCGGGATTTTTAATATTTAAAAAATAAACATTTAAAGGTTAATGTTCTATGCAAAGCATTTTTCAAAATATTTTTTGATTGTATTTGTTTTTCAAACAAAAAACAATTTCAAAACTAAAATGTCCAGGGAATGAACATTGGGTATGCATTCTGGATGACAGATGCTGAGCTCAAAAACCTTTTGCCAGTGCTTATTGGGAGCGCCATCTTGCATGTACAATGTTCTAGGATACCCCATATGATTGCTGAAATCATTGCCAGTTGTTGATGTGAACAATCTGCAACTGCGATCCCCAAATTCAGTTATTTATATCATGAAATAAAACCTTTTAATTAAGCTCCATGACCAGTTTATGGTCACGTAGGTACCCATGTTTAAGCATGTAATAGACCCTTGGCCTTCTGTAATTACTCAGTTACAGACACTTCTATCACGAACAAACTGAGTGTGTACTGTATTTTTTGACACAATAGCCACAGCAAAGACAGGAAGCGAGTCTTTTTTCTTCATATCTTAATCATAATCAGGCCACAGTAGCATATAAAGAGTTCCAAATATTTAAACAAGGAAGTTAATGAATTCGATTTCCTTTTAAAAATCTTTCTCTCTATAACTATTAAAGGATTCAAGTATTTGTATTCTTTCAGTTCTTTTATTGTTTAATTGGCAGAGGCAGAGAGAAGAAACAATGGCAGTAAAATTAGAAGTTGAGTTTAATAATCTCTTGGAACTTGAAATATTATAGCTGAATATTCCCTAAAAGAGCCCTTTGTTCATGAAGCATACACAAACTTCAGCTTGGGTGCCAAATGTGATACTGTGATTCTGTACCTTCCTACAAAACAGTTAATGAAAAGTTAGGATAAACTGCATCAAATGGGAAAGGTTTCCTTGATTGATTAAGTGCTTATCATGGACTTGAGTGGGGATGATGTAGTCTACTGATTTCGAATCTACAATTTTCTAGTCATTGCAAGTACTTCATATGGAAGGCACGTGCATTCAACCAGTTGTATGTGTAAAATTGTTGTCTGAATTATGTAGCAATTTATGTCTAAAAAGAATTTAACCTATTCCATAGGCAAGTGTTTACTTTTCCATTGGTAGACTCACAGAAAGCAAACCTTTGGAGAAAAAGGTATATGTTTATGCTCATGTAGATATTATACTATGAGATACAATTGCATTTTACTACTTCATAATTTGCAGTATTTAACTCCCACAATCATAAAATATACTAAGCAAAATTCAAGAGGCCCCCTTAGAAATAGACAGCAATACAATAATAGTAGGAGAATTCAGCAGCCTTCTTTGAACAATGGATAGGTCATTCAGACAGGAATTCAGTAGGAAGGGATTTAAACATTACTATGAAGAAGACCTAACAGACATACACAAAACATTCCATGCAATGCCAATAGAATACATAGTCTTCATGGGATATATCATATATAAGGCCAAAAAACAAGATTTAACACAGTTAGTAAGATTAAAATCATATCAAATATCTATCTCAGTAACAATATATAATAGTAGAAATCAATAGCATGAACACTGGAAAATTCACAAATGTGTGGAAATTAAAAAACAGACTTTAGCAAATTAAGAAAGTTAAGAAATTAAAAATGAAATAAAAATATATCTTAAGAGAAATGAAAACCAACCACAACAAACAAGAACACGTGAGATGCAGCAAATCGGCTTTAAAGAGAAGTTAATAAAGATAAATGCTAAAAGCAAGATGAGGAAAACCACTACCAGGAAAGGACATGAGGGAAATGCTTCGTGACGTTAGAATGAGCAAGGACTTTCCAGGACAGGGTGCAAAGGGGAAAAAATGTCAGAAAAAAAATAGGCAAATGGCACTCCATTGGATTAAATCTGCTCAGCAAGGGGAGCAATTATAGAATGATGAGATAACTTACCCGATACCTACTTTAAAAGAGAGAAGATTGACAACTGCATATATAAAAAAGTTAATATCCAGAATGTATAAGGGGATTCAACAACCTCATATCAAAATAAATCTAAATAAAAATAGGCGGTAGTTCAAAAGAGAAATTTTTTAAGAAGGCATACAAAGAATCAGAAAATATATGAAAAATGTTCATAGTTACTAATAAATTGTTGGAAAATGCAAATTAAAACCACAAGGAGGTAAAATTTCATTCCAGTTAGAATGCTTATTATCAAAATGACTAAAGATGAAATGTGTTTTCAAGGATTTGGAATAAAGGGAGTTCTTTTATGATGTTAGCGGAAATACAAACTAGTACAGCCATTATTTAAAAAAAAACTATAAGAATTTACCTCCAAATAATAGAAATACTCCTATCATATCTAGCAATCCCGCCACTGAAGATATGAGACCATCATGCTCACTGAAGTGACTCATGCTCTGAATATTAAATATCAAATGGTTTTTCCAATATGAGTGATACAGAATATAGTTATATTATGGAACCAGATAAGGGTGACAGAGAGAATTAGGGAGAAGGGAAAGGGTGCTGGAGAATCAAAAAAGGGGAAGGGAAGAGATTGTAATTTTGACCTAATATATACGCACACAAATGACTCAAAGCCAATGTGGCTATTATGTATTGCACGTAAACATACATTAATGGGGAAACATTATGCAAACTAAATAAAATCAGTACTTTGAAGAGAAAATAGCACTTCCAAAATCATACACAGTGTTCTCAATACACAAGAAACAGAATTTAGTTCCCATAGACTGATGAATAGATTAAGAAAAGTGCTACTTTTACAAGGTGAAATTCTGTTTCACTTTAAAATGTGTAAAATTCTGTTGTTTACAACAATATCAATAGAACTCGAGGAAATAACCTTCAAGATGATTATCCAGTATGAAAAACAAGCATCATGGATTCTCATTTCTATGAGAATTCTGAAATAAACTGACATTAGAGAAATTGAGTATAGCACAATGGTTACCAGAAACTGGGGAATGCACAGATACGAGAGAAACAGATAGAGGGAAATTGATCAACAAGTACTGGGTTATAGTAGGAGATGTAAGTTCTCATATTCTTATTGTACAATACAATTAGCATCAGAAAAGCTGTTGTACTGTATATTTAAAAAATAAAGGATTTTAATGTTTTCACCACAAAAATATGATATTTGAGGAGATACTTACATTCATCCTGGATCAAACACTATACGACATAGATAAACATAACATGATACTCCATAATATGACTTTTAATACATCAATTAAATTTTAAATAAAAAAGGTAAAATTAACAACTTTACAAGCCAAGTAGCTATTAAAAAACACATTAAGCTAGAAATCAGTAGAAGTAAATAGACAATAACATCTGAGCGGAAAAACATGGGCAGAGAATTAAGACTTGTTCAGTAAAAGACATGAAAAATTAAAAAAAACCTTTATATTAAGAAAAAATGAAAGACAAAAATAAATAAAATTTTAAATGAATTGGGGGACATTACAATTGACACACACAAATAAAAAGGGTCATAGAACACTCGTGTAACTAAACAGTTATACACCAACAAGTAAGCAAACCTAGAAGAAATAAATTTCTCCAAACAAGATATTTTCAAAGATTTAACTCTGAAGTAGAAAAAATGAACAAACAATAAAGTAGAAGACTGAATCCTAATCAAAAATCTTTCAACAAAGAAAAACTTAGGATGTAATGGCCGTAATGCTTGAGTCTACCAAATATTTAAAAATAATTATTTCTGATATTTCTACTCAAATTATTATTTTTTATTTCTACTCAAATTTCTAGAAAAAGTAGGAGAATCACATTTTATTTTGATGTATATGGAAAGCAGTACCCTAACACCAAACACAAATAGTGGCTTTACAAAAAAGGAAAAGAAAAGAGAAAAAGAAAATCACATGCCAACATTTCTGCACAATACTTACGTGTGAGTCATAACAGAACTGAACTCAACAAAAATGTTCAAAGTACCACTGTATCATTGTATGGGATTAGTCCCTGGAACACAAGGCTCATTGGCTCATTCAAAATACACAAATAAGTAAATGTAATACATTGCATTTATAAATGGAGGAAAAAGATCTACACAATTATTTAAGTAGACACAGAAAAAAATTGTGAGAAAATTCAACATCAAACATTTTCTTCCTGACAAAAAAATAAATCCTCTCAACAAATTAAATAAAAATAGTATATTTCTCAGCACATAAAAGCTATTTATGACAGGTTTACTGGTAACATCATCTTCCATGGTGAAAAGTTCATAAGCTTTTCCTCTAAGATTAAGAAATTGGAATCAATTCTGTTCAATATAGGATTGGAATTCCTAACTAGAAAACTTAGGCAAGAAGAAATGAATATATCCACATCAGAAAGGAAAAAATATTAATTATATCTGTTTGGAAATGATGTAATCTGTATAAGAAAATCAAAGATATCCACAAAAACCTGTTAAAATTGATAAAAGCTGTGGTGGTTCAGCCACACTGATTAAATTAGAAGTTGCATAGGAAAGTGTTACCGTGGGTACAATACCTACGTGCTAACCACTGAAAATTTTTGCTTTAGCATGCCTTCCTGGCATGATGTTTCCCCCTCACGAAAGACTGAATCCCCTAAATTTATGATCCAAATTAAATCTCTCTTCTTTTAAAGTTGTGGATGTCTGGTATTGTGTCTCAGTGATATGAAAGCTGACTGGTACCATAGCTTATAATTAGTTAGACCTAATAAAAATCAGTAAATTTATAAGATACAAAACCAAAATTGAAAAATAAATTTCTACATACTAACAACTTGAAAAAAATCCAGAAAACAATTCTACTTATATAACATCAAAATAAAATAATCAAGTGTAAATTTAACTATGTAGGTGATGTTGATGAAAAATATTTAAGAAGCTGAAAATACATGGCAAGGTATTCTATATTCATAAATCACTATTGCTATAGTATCCTTACTATCCAAAGCACTACAAAGATTCAATGCTATCTTTATAAAAATTCCAGTGAAAAATTTCATAGAAATTTTTTAAAAATAAAATTTAGTGAAAATAGAAAAGTTCTCAATAACTAAAGCCATCTTACACACACACACACACACACACACACACACACACACACACAAAGTTGGAACCATTATATTCCCTGATCCCAAAATTTAATGTAGCAGCTCACTGATTCCCCAAACCTTATGTCTCTAATGTGTTTTGAATTTATGTATTCACAAAATAAAAAAAAAATTATCAAACTACTCATGCCGTTAATACATTAATAATGCTTGCATGCTTTATCAGAGGAAAAAATACATTCAGGCTTCACATAAAAATAAATTAAAGCTACAGAAGTCAAAACAACACACAACACATTAGCTACAGGCAGAAAAGCAGACATATAGACCAATTGAATTGGCTAGAAGCTACATAAAAGATACCTGCATTTATTATCACCCTACCTACAAAATACGTTCCAAAAAATACTTAGTTAGAAAAATAATCTTAAGTATTCCTGAAAATGGACATCCATATGTGGAAGAATAACATTCAATCCTAATCTCAAACCATAAGCAAATATCAATTCAAAATGGATTCAAAGTTTGAACACAATACCCAAAATTGTAAAATTACCAGAAAACATAGAAAGATGGATTTTTTTACACTGATCTTCGCTAGTTTTTGGACATGACAACAAAACTGTAGGCTAATAAATTTAAAAATAGATGGCATTATATCAAACATGAGTGTTTCTGTATAGTAGCAGTATTCAAAATGAAGAGGCAATTAACCTTGGGATGAGATAGTATGTTTTAATCCATATAATGATGTGAAATTAATGTCTGAAATAAATACAAAATTTAACCAATTCAGAAAGAAAAGAATTCATTTGATTTTATAACACACATAGTATCCAAATTGACATTTCTCAAAAAAGGGTCTATCGGAATGGCCAATAAATAGGTGAAAAACTGCTTTTAATTAGTGGTCATTCAAGAAATGCAAATTGAAATGAAAATGGAATATTAACTCAAACTTACTAGAATGGCTCTCAAAAAAAAATAACCCACGAGATACAACTGTTGGCAAAAATGTGAGGAAATTGGAATCCTTGCATATTATTAGGGAGAATGTGAGTCAGTATCACCATGATGCAAAAAAAGAAGGAAAGTTTTTCATAAAATAATTATAAGTAGCACACAGTCTAACAATTGCATATTTGGGTATACATCTACAGAAAATAGATAATTAAATCAAGGAGATCATTGCACCCCCACGGTCTGCATTATTCACAGTAAATTAAGGTATGGATTCAAACTAAGTGTCCGTGAAGGATGGAGAGATAAATAAAATGTGATGTCATTCACACACATGCACACACACATACACACACACACACACATGCGTGCACACAGTGAAGTATAACTTAGTCTTAAAAGGAGAAAATCCTATTATCCCCAACATCATTGATTAACCTGGAGGTTATACTGAATGAAACAAGCCAAGGATAGAGAAACAAATACTTCATAACATAACTTATAAGTGGAAGCTAAAAATTGTTGAACCCATACAAGCACAGATAAAAATGATGGCTGCCAAGGGCTAGGCCTGAGGGCAGGGAGATACTGCCCAGGGGGTGCAGATTCCAGTGAATTAAGATGAGTTAGTTCTAGAAATGTATTTTGCAATATGATGACTTTAGTTAATAATAATAGATACTTGAATATTTCTAAAGGAATAGATCTTAAATATTTTCATCCTCATGGAAATGAAAAACTGAGTTAGAGATGTTGACTGATTTCATTGAATCATACCACAGTGTGTATATATATTTATACACACTAATAAATCACCCTGTATATTGTAAACATTTGCAATTTTGCTAATTACAGATGAACAAACTTCCAAAAAGTCATGCATAGACTTTTAAAAATTTTATTTCATTTTTAATTAGGCTGTAATTATGTACGTTAATGAGTTTTAGTGTAGTATTTAATACATATACGTTGACTACACTAATTATATATCATCCTCATCTTATCAATACTCCACATTGCCTTTCCCAATGTCCAATAATCACTATTTTACTTTCAGGTTGATTTTTCTTGACTTCTACGTATGAAAGAGAACTTGTGCTACTTTTCTTTCTGTGCCTAGCTCTTTTCACTTAATATAATGTCCTTCTTTCTCATCTATTTTTCTGGAAATGACTTCAATCTTCTTTATGGCTAAATACTGTCATATATGTATCCATATGTTTATATATCTGTCTACTGATGGGCAACTAGGTTGATTGTGCATTTTAGCTATTGTGAGTAGTGCTGTATTAAACATGTACAAGTAGAGATCTCTTCGGTATGATAATTTCATCTTTGCAAATATACACAGGAATAGAATGACTGAATAATATAATATATATTTTAGCTGTTTGAATAATTCCTGTAATGGTTATCCATATGTATTAACTTACATACCCTCCAAAATGTATTCAAGTTCTCTTTTGCCTCGTTCATATAAGCAATTGTTAATTTTTCTAATACTCTTACCATTCTTATGTAATACAGTATTGCAACTTTCAATGAGGTGATTAGGTAAAATAAAACGTAAAACATATACCAATAGTAAAGGAGGGAGTCATTGAATATTTGTAGATGATATGATTACACATATGGAAAAGAAACTAAATATTTCATGAAAATACTATTAGAGCTGATAATTTCATTATTCTTGTGGATTGTTGAATAACGAAATTAAAACTGGTGCTTATTTGTATAACAAAATAGATAGTGAGAAAGAAATCGGGAAAACAACCCCTTCCCCAAGAACTGCAAAAGAAAAATAAATAAAATGCCTAGGAATGAATTGAACTAAGAAATTTAAAGACTTATAAAATGAAAATTGAAAAACACTGATAGAATAAATTGAATATACAAAAAAATGCAGAAACACACCTTGAGTTTACAGGAAAATTTGTCATTAAAATGTTCATGCTACTGATAGTGTCTTACAGATTCAGTGTAATCTCTATCAATATGTCAGTTGTATTATTCACAAATCATGTAACATAATCTTAAAATCGATATGCAACACAGAAGGCCCCTAATAACCAAAGAAATCTTGAAAGAAAAGGGTAAAACTTTAGCCATCCTAATACCTGATTTCAAAATGTACTACAGAGACATATTAATTAAAAAAACATGGTAGCTATAAAAAATAGACACACAGTTCATTGGGACAGAATAGAGATCCCAGAGATAAACTAACACATCTACAGCCAAATAACTGTTGAAAAATGCATCAAAATGTGCTTTAGAAAAATAATAAAATCGTTAATAAAAATGGCATTCAGAAAATTGGGTATCTTATGCGGATGATTGAAACCTGAACTCTGTTTTTAACTCTATACAAAAATCAACTCAAAATGAATGAGTCCTAAATGTGAGACTTAAAATTGCAAAACTGCTAGAAGAATACTTCCAAAACATAAATAACGGAAGCAAAAATGAATCAATTGTATTATATCAATATAAAAGTCTTCTGACTAGCAAAGGAACAATCAACAGAATAAAGAAAAAACTAACATAACCAATGAAATGTTTGTCAACGATGCATCTAGCAATGCTTAATAACCAAATATATAAGAACTGCAGTAGAACACAAAACAAAAGTGATATAAGTAAAAGGAGCAAATGTTCTGAACACATACTTTTCCAAAGAAGACATACATATGGCCAAAAATACATAAAATGTTCAGTATCATTAGCCATGAAAGAATTTCAGATAAAATCGTCTTATTTATCAATTTTACTAGTTCGAAGGATCCCTGAAGTTCTGTGAACATGTCTCAAAAGTTACTTTTGGACATGATATGTATGCCTTCAATGTCTTCACCCAGGGTCATGTGCGTTTTGAAACTTTGAAGTTTAAAAACTTTAGAAAAATTCCAAGCACTTTGTTATTTTTCTTTTAGAAGAACTTGCATAAAATATGTAAATTACTGACTTAGACTGTAGTTTTTCTGGTTATTATCTTTTATGAATTGTTTTCCAAAGAAAATGCACTTTCTTCCTTCCTTTATGAGACTGATATTTTGAATAATAATCTATAAGAGAACATTGAGTTACCAATTCCCAAGAAATATTTCAAAACAGACTTCCCAATTTGAGTAATCTAAATTACAGTTTACTTTTTCCCTAAGCTTCGTTTCCAAAATTGAGTTTGTACATGTGCCTTGTGAATGTTCAAGATTGAAGAGGTCTTGGTAAGGAAGATGCCTTAGTTACTTTCTCAGCGCTGTGACTCGGTATCTGATATCTACAACTTCAGCAAGGCAAGTTATATTTTAGTTCACAGTTTTAGAAGGTCACTGTCTATTCACAGGTGGGCGGCTGGAAATGGCGGAATGGGGGCAGACCCAGAGACTGGGGGAGAAGATTCTCACTGTGTTGCAACAGGGGAAGCTGAGATGCAAGGAAGGGCAGAACCAGCACACACCCCTCCAGGTCAAACCCCAAGGTATCTGCCCCTTTCAACTACGCCCCACCTGCCAACAGTGCACATTATCTATAGGTACATGAGGCTTTTGGGGAACACTCCACATCCAAACCACAACAGATGATTACCAAACCCCTTCATAGCCAAATATGCCTCTAGTTTCACAATATCTGCTCTATTTTCTGCAGCCAAGGTTTCACTGAAACAATTTTTCAATCCAGGTTTTAAACACAGTAATTGTTCACAAAAGAAGAAATTATATACATTTTAATTAAAGAAATTATATTTACAGGAAAGAAAACATGAAACTCATAGTTTCTTAATGATTTGGGATATTCTTATTGTTGTCTGTGTGGGGTTATGTATGTTTGCTGTGGCTCTGTGTGGTTAGAGTATCTTCTTTACTAGTTTATAAGTTGGAGACTTGGCCCTTAGTGTGAGGTTGAACCTGTGAAGAATGGAACTAGTTGGAGGTGACTGTCATTGGAGGCATCATACTTAGAAGGAATTTTTACGTGATCACAGTAAATTTCTTAGAGAATGAGTTGTTACACCAGATAAAGACTGGCCTCTGTTTGTTCTCCTGCTTCCTTTCTCACCATGAGATCTCTGCCTCATGCCAATTTACCCCATGATGCCATTCACCTTAAGAACCTTGTTAGACACTGAACAAATAAAGCCTCCTGAGTTTTTGCTTTCAGCATTGAATTGCATGAAATACATTTTAGAGTATTCAGTTTCAGATATTTTGCTATGGCAACAAAAAATTGAAATGATGCCAAAACTGATACCTAGGAGTGGGTCATGGCTACACGAGTATCTAAAAGCTGAGAATTTAATTTGAATCAGGTATGATCAGTTTGGAAGAATTTGGAGGAATAGGCTAAAAAAGTCTGGAACTCTGTAAGCCTCGTGTTACTGGTAATTCTGGGGGCTCAGATGATGAGGATACTAGTCAACCAGTCTTAAATAAAAGCAAGAGTCTTATGTGAAATTTGAATAAATTTTCATCCCGTTATATGATTTCTATTGCTGCAAAGTATTTTGATATATTGTTGCCCGGCTCCCAACCTTTTTAGCACCAGGAATCAGTTTAGTTGATGACCATTCTCCCAAAGATGAAGGAGTGCTGGTGTGCACTTGCTATACTGTAGATCATTTTATGATAGCTTTAAAGTGGTGAGTAGCAGCAGGAGGGGAGCTGGGACTGCAGCTTTGCGTATTTCCAGATCAGCAGCGGCATTAGAACCTAACAGGAGCCCTCTGGCAGGAGGGGAACTTTGCTTTCTGCTCACTTTCTTCTCACTGCTAATCTTTCCTCTTGGTCTGGTCCTTCCAAGGCCATGGACAGATGCCTATACATGGTCAAGGAGTTGGGGACCCTCCTTAAACTTTATAGAAAGCAGGTTTACCTGTTAAGCATTAATTTGTTTTATGGAAGACGTTTCCAAATGGCAAAGATTTCAGACTGTACCAATAATGCTCTCTTGCTTTTTTCAGTAAGATACACAGTGAGATTTTTTGATCAAAGAGAGAGTGACGGTATTTGGAAAATATGCAGCCTGAATAGAGAAAGAGTGATAAAAGCCCATGTAAGTGTGTGACCAAGTGAAGACTAGAGAAGGAAATTAACAAGGACGCTATGTACACGAATGCCATCACAGTCTATGAAGTTTATTCACCCTGAAGCATGACGAGCAAGTTTGTTTCAGGGAATGGTCCTGGGGCATGTTTTATGGGTTCCCTGCCCGTGGCTATTGCCATCAGTGGATTGCATAATACTTATGTGGTGCTGTTTCCTCAAGTGTGCAGGACATAGATCCTGGTAACTTCAACTGAAAGCTCAAAGAAAAGTTGGAAAGACTATGCAGGTATTTGCCTTGGAGGCAGGCCACTGCACAGATTTTCAGCTAGAATACCTAGTGGAAGTATGAGAATAGATCTGCAGCCAGATGTCAGAGCAGCGCAACCATCAGCAGTGTGGGATGTTCACATAGTAACGCCATACACATTACTATGTAATATGAGCCTGGGAAATATTTGATCATCCTTGTGCCACCTCAGAGAATAAGTATGTAGTCTCTGAGTAACAAAATGGAGAAGTCCACGGCTTTGTGTCCATTCCCCAACTCAATGTGCACAGGAACATGGTTTTATAGCTTGAAGACTCAATATCGTGTCTACTGAGTTTCACTCTAGCTTTGGGCTGTTTACTTCTTTCTACTTCCCCATTTCTTCCACTCAGAATAGGAATGCTTACACTATGTCTTTCCATTATATCCTGGAAGTTTGCAGATTTTTCTTGTTTTTGCAGGCTTGCCACTGCAAGGAAGCATCCCTTAGTCACAAATGGGACATTAGATTTTGTGATTTGATTGATGCTGAAATAATTCATGACTTTGATATGGTTAGGGATGGAATGATTGCATTTTGCATTCTTAGAAGGATTTGAATGCTGGCGGCTAGTAATACAATGATGTAGCATAGGCATGATTTGAGTCTGACCCTCTGATGTTCACGTAATGGAAGTTTGTCTTCAGTATGGCAGTGTCAGGAAGTGATGGACTCTGACTGGTAGAGCCGATTGAAAGGTTATAGGGGTTTGGGTGTTATTAGTCCCTGAACGTTTCTGTGGGACCTAAGTTAATATCTAAGGTACTAAATTATTGTAAAAGAGAGAGACTGTCACCTCCGCATCTCTCCATTGTTCTCTATTTTACCATATAATTCCTTCCCCCTCAGAAATATATGATGCCATTCACCCAGAGGCTAAACAAAAGCAGCCTGCCTGATCTTATACTTCCAGCCTCTAAACTGTGAATGAAATAATTCTCTTTTCTTTATATGTTAAATGCCTAGTGATAGCTTTTGTTATAGCAAAAAAAAAAAAAAAACCCTATTCTGATGCAATATCTCTCTTGCATTTTTGTGCTGGAAATATTGCATAATAATAGAATTTTGTGTGCATTTTTCAATTGTTCAGTGACATCATTAGTCGTTCCAAAAATAGAAAAAGTAAATTATACAAGTTACAATAAAGTCTTTCTTTAATTTGAAATGACGTTTTTACGTTTTCTTCATTAAGAATCACTTCTATTTTACAATAATATTTTCTTTACATAAATATTTCTTTTCTGTAGAGCAAAATCAATGTCTTAATCTATTATAAGTCTTTCTGTAGCTATTTTTAAGTACAAACTTGTTGAGAGTGCATCCCTCTCCTGATCTAACAGATGTTTACAACTATAGGCTATGAATTGTACTGAGCCTTTTAGAGTTCTTTGGTTCAATATGTGAAATGATCTGCACCTAGAAGTGCTTCAAACCATGGTGGTGACTAACTAAAATAAGCAAGTATTCATTTTGAAGATTTAAGGTTTGGGGGTATAATCTGATGATTCCATCAAATTCATTCCAGGGTAATTAATCTCTAGTTTGTTTTTATTTGGAGCTTCAAGAAATTTCTTAAAAGAATCTAGTTGTTCACTGAATACTTTGGGGAGATCAGATTGCTTCTTAGAGGGCCACTGACAATGTGGTAGTTCTTGAAAGTTGTCTGGCTCTCTCCAAGGTGGGTGCTGCTTGTAGGAGATATGAGATGAGAAATACGAATGAATTTAGCCTTTGGTGTGGTGATGAAATGTGGCCAAAAGAAGTGTTCTGAAATTGTGTTATTAGTCTTTAGCATAATTGTTTCCATTGATTACGACATTCTCCATTGTTTCTTAATTTCTGTGTGTTGTTTGCGTTTGCCTCCTCTACTGAGACAAAAAAGGTAGAGAGAACGTAAGAGGGAGAAAGCAGAGGTAACGTCCTTATCCCTGGAGAATCAGCCTTTGGCTTGGAGGACGCTCTGGGCACATATTTAAGACTGATTCTTCTTTGTGACTTGCTTTTGTTCTTTATTACAAAGACAAGAAATGGAGTGGTCTTTCTTAAGGTAAAAGACAAGGGTGAGGGGACCAAAGAGTTTCTCACTGTCATACTTCTCCACACAGCCTCCATTACCATTGAAGTGTTTCTATCAAATTATGGCTTCAGCCACTCATCCTGATAAGTTAATTTGGCTTTGATTTTTCTGATGTTCCTGTTTTTCAGATTTCACTGTAGCAGGTATTTGGTCTGCCATTTTAGCTGTATTTAAAGTTCAAGAGATGTACTTCCTTTTCAAGTCGTTCAGCTTTATTCTTATTGAAACGAGACAAGTGATGACTCAAGCACCTGTGGGAATTGAAACCTGAAACCACAAGGAGTTACTGTGAACATATTGACTTTCAAGTTATCACTTTATGAGTGAATAGAGTTGATAGGAAAGAAGTTAATTTTGTGCCTGAGCCAGATGTGTCTTCATATTTCTGCACTGATGTTCACACTACCAACTACATTTACTCCATTGGGAAAACAAACTGTTAGAATGCCATCAGGAGAGTAAACAAAAACCTATATCCACTCCTGATATTTCTCCTTAACTCATAGGATCTCTCCAATGTTAAACTCATCAGTAAATCGTGGTGACCTTACCTCATAAACCTCAGTGCACACTTTGCTTACCTCCAGAATAAAATTCCTTGTCCACAGTACCATCATAGAGTAGTACCCTACTAGATTGTATGATCGCATCCCCTTTCATTCCTACCTAATCCCCTAATTTTGTGAGTATAATATTTTCAGAAGACAATTTTACCTTAGCACACACATACACACTGTGCACAATGAACCATTCAATAGTTTCCCAGTCTTCTTTGCATGTAGACAAAGGCCCTTGATAGAGTCTACAAAGCCCTGCCTGGTAAGGTCTCTACTACTCCTAATTAGTCTCTCAAAATTTTATTCTCGAACTCTGTACTACTGTACTCATTGGTGCTTATTTTTTATGTTCTGTTATGTCTTTGCCTTCACTGAAATAAAAAATATATACGCCATTGCTTCTGCCTTTCTACACCCCTTTCCCACATCAGATGATCAATCAGGAGAATTAATGGTAAATTTCTACCAATCATTAGGGCCTCTACTTACTTCCACAGTGAAACATTTCTTAATGGGTCTTTCAACCAAATAAGAAAGATGTATTATATTTTTATACTGCAAGAAGTTGTTTCTATGTCCTTTTATCACAAGGAAATTTTTCACTTATTTGTGAAAATGTTTGAGCTAACTTCTGAGGGCAAGGATGGGATGTGTTTTTAGCTCACCATTTATTCTAAACATCTTGTACAGAACTTTGTACATTATAGCTTATCAATAAATATAACTGAATAATTGAATAAATTAATAAATAACAGAAAGCTTCACCTTTATCACTTTCATTATCAGTGTTAATGGACTCATAACAAAAGTGTAAACCTGAAAATTGAAAAATGTAAGTGAGTTCTTGAAGATTTCAATTTATATCACATCTACTGATCTTGTGGACATAATATACTTATAAATCTATTAAAGAAAGCCATTAATATGGTTGTCATGATGATGGGCTTATAAGACTTTGAAGCATAAATTACTTGTCCATGTCAAGGCATTCTATATGACATTATAATGGTTCTGAGATCACCAATATAGCTTAAGGGTTTCTATGTTTAATTTTAAAGGTTAAACATACAATATATTACATACACATGCAAATAAAAAATTTTCTGAATCTTTTCAGCAATAATGACAGTTGCTTGATTTTTAATCTTTATGAATATTTGAAAATTGATGTTGATATTATATTTTCCCCATTTTATTAGTTTATATATGTGATACAAAATGGCTATGTTTAGCTTGAAAATTTTGTACTCATATATGTCACAACAGCTTTGAATCCCCTTTCTCTCCCTACTTACTAGTCCATTCATCATCCCTCCTGACTCCTGAAATCTCACTTGTTTGACTATTACTCATTTCTACTCTTTGTTTCTCATATCAAAGACACCATGTGATATTTAATCTTCCTAGTCTGATTCACTTCACTAATCATGATGGTCTAAACTCATATCCATTTTCATAAAGATGACTCAAATCTATATTTGTGGCAGAGTAGTACTCCATTGTGTGGATATGCTACATTAGTTTTAATCCTTCGTCTATTGATGGATATTTTGGCATCTTTCATTGTCTTACTTACTTTTTTCTTGCTATGACTAAATACCTACCATCCACATTTTTATGGAAAGAAAACTTTATTTTAGCTCACAAGTCCAGAAGGTCACAATCCACTCATGAGTGGCCAGGAACAGTGGGAGGGCATGGCAGGGCAGGTGTGGGGGCAGCTCCTCATGACATTGCAAACATGAAGCCAAGTCAAGTCCCATGAAGTCAAGTCCAGAAGGAAGGCAAGAGGAAGCATATGTGTACTTTCAGGTCCTGTCCCAGGGATCCACCCCTTCTGGGTCCAGCTTCAGTGTTTTGCCCCTTTCAGGCTTAAGCCTCCATCTCATATTTGTAATCCAATCCAAACACCTGTAACCCAATCTTCCATATGCCTGTCCTCCACCACACTCCCATAATCCTCTCCCCTCAGATCAGGCCCCCATCTCCCAGGACAGAAATTGGTACCAGGAGTGGGATCATTGCAGTGACTTTACCTGACCATGTGGTTTGGAATCCTTTAGAACTGGCTTGTAAGAAGAGTTTGGAAAGGTTTGAAGATTCTGGCTACAGAGGCCTTTGACTGCTCTGAGCCAAGCTTGATGGGAGATTCTAGTCATAATTTAGGACACCAGAATGCTGATAGAAATGTGGATTGGAAAGACCAGGCTCAAGAAGTTTCAGATGGGAGGGAGAACTGAATGGGAAAGTGGTCTAAAAATCATGTATGCTATGCCCTGAGAAAAAGTTTGTCTGCGTTTTGCCCTTCTCTGGAGACTTTGCCTGAAACTGAAATTTAAGGTCAGAGGTGGAGGAAATTTCACGTGTATGTAAGGCTGCACTTTAGTACTGTTTATGGCTTTTATCCAACTCTGCAGTACAAGGCAGCAGGAAAATGGCAGGGAAAGAAACTATGAAAAGTTTGCAATGCCAGACAAAAATGGCCTGCAGTCATGGTGCCATCAAACACAGGGATGTTAAAAAAGACTAGCAGTTAAAAGAAGCCAGGTACTTGGAATCAGGCCTGGAAGAAAGAGGCCTTGAGGGTATCTCAGGAATCAGCAAGATCCTACCCGTTATTAATTCAAGAGGGAAAAACCAAAAGATCTTCTTCAAAGAAGAGTACCCCAGGAATTCCTGAAAGGCTAAAGAAGTGTTTTCCAGAGTTCATCTCTCTGGAGTCCAGCAATTCAGGGACCCACAAGCTGCTGCAGCCATAGCACGAGAAGGCCAGACTCCTGCTCAAACCGGTGATGGACCTTGGCAACATCCATGACATCCTGGCATTACAGGCATTCAGAATGTGAAGCTTCCACCCAGGTTTCAGAGGAAGGCCTTGGAGGCCAGGCAGTGTGCCTCTGGGAGGGCAGTGCATGAAGTTGTGAAGGAGAAGCCTGAAAATTTGGATAAGTCAGGATTATGGATCGTCAGTGGAGAAAAGCTGCAGGTAATGAACAGATTTAGCCCAAAGGAAAGAAGATAGATATTGCGGTCAGTAGCAAAGGTGCAGGAGTGAGGTCATCCTTGCCCTTTACCCCAGGTGCTGTATATGAAGCTATAGGATTTAATTCTTGCCCTGTTGGGTTTAGACCTTGTTTTGGTCTGATTCCTTTCTACATTCCTATTCTTCGCTTCTGGAAGGGAAATGTGCCATTGTTTGTTGAAGATACTTAACCCTCTTTGATTTCTACAAGAGCTCACAGCTAAGAGTTTGCCTTGCACCTCAGAGGTTATTTTCAACTTAGACTTTTTTTTTTTTTTTTTTTTTTAGCTGTGCTGAAACTATTAAGACTCGGGCAACTCTTAGAGAAGGACTAAATGCATTTTGCATGATGGGGAGAACATGAATCTTTTGGGAACTAGGGGTGCAATATTGTGGTTCAGATCTGGAATGCCCCCAAAAAGTCTCAACTATTAAGATGTTTTGGGTTATCTATGGAACCATGTAAGGGAGGTTAGGGCCTGGTCTGGAGAAGTGGATTATGGGTATGTGATGAAAGACAGATATGTGACAGGTTGGATTAAAGACATGTGTATTGGATTACAGGTGTGTGGTGGGGGCTTAAACCTGAAAAGGGTGGAACACTGAGGTTCTACACAGAAGGACCACTGGGACAGGACCTGGAGGTATATATATATATATATATATATATATATATATATATATATACCCGCCTTCCTTCTTGACGTGAATTTTCAGCTTTTTCTCTCACACTTGATGTGGATTCCTTTTTGCAGTACTGTCAGGAGCTGTCCTCAGGTCTGCCTCTGCCATTTCCTTCCACTATTGCCAGCATGAATGAACTGGGACATTCGGAAACTGTGAGCTAAAATAAACTTTTCCTTCCCAAAGTTGTGCATGTTGTGTATTGAGTCACAGTGATGAAAAAGTACCTAAGACATCCATGATTTAGCTATTGTTATTTCTGTTGCTTCAAACATGAGTATGCAAATATCCCTGCTGCTAAATGGCACTTTTAACTCTTTTGAAAAGATACTCAGAAGATGTGCCACTGGTTCAAATGGAATATCTAGTTTCAGTTCATTATTTATCATTTACTTTTCTCTTGGGTCTTTGATACTTTTGGTCTCTCTGTCTCTGTTTAAGAATCCTTTAAGTATTTTTTCTTTTTTGCAATACTGGTCTAATTGTCATGAATTTCTTTAGATTTTCTTTAGCATAAAATATTTTAACTTTTCCCTCTATTTTGAAGAAAAGTTTGCTGGATATAACATTCCAGGTGTTATATATTCTGTTAGGAGTTGAGTGATCTCACTTCATGATCTCATGGTCTTTAAGGCTTTGTTTAGAAGTCTACAATTATTCTGATGGGTTTGTCTTTGTAGGCTACTGTAGTGGTTTGGATCTGGAATTTCCCTGGAAGGCCTCATGTACCGATGGATACTATTTACTGTTGGGAAGTGGGGTCTGGCTGGAAGGGGTGGAAGGGGTGGATGCTTGAGAATTTTTCTCTCACACCTGGCTCTCTTCTGCTATGCCATGAGGCACCCTTTGCCTAGCACCTGTCCTACCTTGGGGTTCCACCATTTCCAGCCTGCAGCTTCTGAATGGACTTTGACCTCCTGAAACTATGAGCTAACATAATCTTTTCTTCCTTAATTTATGGATGTTGGTAATATCACTTCAGCAATAAAAAAGTAACTAAGACAGGTACTTTATCTGTTGTAGACTTTAGTGTACTCTCTTTGTGCTGACTGTTTAGGACTTTGATTATGATATGTTGCAGAGAGGCACTTTTCTGGTCAAGGGTATCGATATTCTATATCCCTGCAGTAGCTCAATGTTAATTTCTTTTCATAGATTTGGGAAATTTTCTTGTACAATTTTATTGAAATTTTCTTGTACATTTTTTGGTATAATTTTTGTTTTCCTTCATAGCTTTATCAGTGTCCTTTTTTTTTTTTTTTTTTTTTTTTTTTTTTTTTTTTTTTTTTTTTTTTTTTTTTTTTTTTTTTTTTTTTTTTTTTTTTTTTTTTTTTTTTTTTTTTTTTTTTTTTTTTTTTTTTTTTTTTTTTTTTTTTTGCTGCACGCCCATGATTCTGAGGTTGTTTCTCTTTGAGTCATCTATCAGCTGATGCATTCAGTCTCTATCCTTGTCATTTTGTTTCCTGGTCACAACTGACCATATGGTTCAGTTTGTTAACTTTATCTTCGAGTTCCAATAATCTCTCAGAATTCTTAAGCCAATTTCTCATGTTTTCATATGAGTTTTTCATGTCCTGGAGTTAATTTTGGAAGTTTTTTCAGTCTTTCTACTTCTCTATTGAAATGTTTCTTCATTTCTTGCATTGGCTTGTTTATTTTTTATTTGTGTCTTTATAACCTTATGTCTTTTTATCTATTAATATTATTCTTTCTTTTGTTAATTTCTCTTTGAATACAATAAGCTTCTCTTGCATTTCTTTTAGCATATGTTGGTTGAGCTACTCGGACAATAGATCCACTTTCTTTTTGGCTTCTTTTCCCCTAGGTTCTGCTACTTTAGGGCTTGTGATATCAGCTTCTGATTAGTCAACACTTTTTGCAGATGATTAATTGCCATGTTTTCTCACGGATGTATTGCTGTAGGTTGCAGATCATGCATTGTCAATGGGCTCTGTCTCTCCTATGCAAATTTTTTCGTTAGACTATTTCTTTTCTTGAAATTTCTTTAGCTCTTTCTGGTGTTAGTATTTATGTCTGTTTCTAACTTACTCAGCAATTACTTTTGGGGATCCTCTCAATGACCAAGCATCTATTGATTACCCAATCTTCTCCACTTTTTGGTGAAGAAGAAATAGGTTTCAAAACTGTGTGTGGTCTGCAGACAAGATATTTGTTGGCTTATTTTGGAAATCAAGATCAATGCTTATACAATCACCCACAATATCAATGACGATTTACAATAACATATTAAACTAAAACTAAAAATTATTGATACAGTGTAACAATTAGATTTATACTACAATGATTGTACCCTTAACATTAAAAGAAACAGCCTAAATATCAATATATCTTTCAAAATAAACCCGTTATCAGCTAATCAAAATGTTTCACTAAAATCAGTACTGTTTCACTATTACTAATAAAATAGTCCTTTATATTTCTTACCTAGGCTAAAGCATACCACCAGAATTTATCAACTCTTAAAAGGCTTCCCCTGCCGTTCCCTTTTATTAATATTATTCACAGTAAAAGTGATGGAGGTAGGGAGAGAGCAGACTGAGACTAAAGGTTCAATTTGGTAGTGATAGAAAAGAGAAGACATTGAGAGAAGAAAACATGACAGGGTTCTAAGCCTGGATCAGAAGAAAGCAGGTAATCTTACACTATATGTAACAAGGAAAGTTACAAGTGGAACCAGAGTATGGTTCCAGAATCTATAGTAAGGCTTTTCAAAAGGGCATAAATAGCTGCTCTGCAGAAACAGGAAGGAGGGAAAGGAACCAAAGGAAGTAAAGTGAGGGGGAAAAACCCTACAAATCGATAGCAGAAAACCAGACATGAAACCTACAGATAACCAATGAAGTGGGCCTGAAGTCCAAATAAAAATTACTCTCCAATACTCTCCTGTGTTCTTTATCTGAAGTCTCCATATCCAAAACATTAGATCCTGCCAACGAAAGGGGAAGGTGGAACCAGCTTCCCCTCTTTTTCCTGCGTCCTAGTCTACAAACTACAAACATGCCCTGCTCCAAAGTATTTCCTACCACTACTGTAAGTTTGTGTAGAGCAAGAACAGGATAGCCGTGTGTCAAAAGGTGCTTTCAGTCCTCTTTCCCTGACACACCACACCTGGTTAAGCTGCTTGTTCTCACATCTGTGCTGTGGGCTCATGGGATGCAAACATTGTTTCCTGAGACCCAGTCGTGCTAGGCTCCAGTCTTTTAAGGAGCACACAGTCTTTCCACTCTTTCCTCTTGACAGCTCTCTTCCCTGCCTAGTGAACAGCCAGGACAATCCCTGGCTTCCCTAGAGTGTGATTTTTCAATAACTGTCTCCCGAGAGAGCTCGCAAAAACACTTCCACTTTTTTTCTTTGGGCCTGCCGGTGGACACGGGCTGTAATTCTTGTACCATATGTCTGGTACTGTGACTCCATGAGCTGGCCTTTTGTCTGAAGACAGAATCTCTCCCCGTTTCTCTCCCACAACTGAAATGACTCATCATGGAGGCTAAGGGCTGCTCTTAGCATGCAGAACCACAGGATTGACTGATGTCCTCTGGACATTGTCGTTTCTGCAATATTTCCAAGCACTCAATGTTTGTGGTCCACACTGATGGCCCACTGAAGCTCCAGGCCCTTCATTTAAGGCCTTGCCCTATACTCTCTCTTTTTGTTTTTGAGCCTGTATTCTCCTGATGGTGGTCTTGATACTCTTCTTCTGGTCTTATGATCATTGTTCAGGTCCAGCAGATTCTCTGCCTTCCTAGGTTAGGCCATAAATAAAATTCTTTTACTAAATCTCTGTCTTCTAGCTGAATCATGTGGGGCCACTGATGAAATTATCCTTCACTTTTCCATCGTGGCTCTGCCTTTGATGGCAATATTCCTAAGTGTACATATTGATAGAGCTTTACATATGTTCAGACACATGTATCCACAGACCATTCCAAAATACATGATATTTTCAGCAATCTAAATGATTGTTTTATAACCTTTCCTCATGCATGTTCTTTGGTCAGAAATAATCCCTAAGGGTAGTATTCTTGATTTTTGTACACATTTTGTAATGCAAGGGATACTATTTTGTGTCTTTTTCTTTTGCTCATGAATATGGCTAGAAGACTAATCCATGTTGTATGTATCAGTATGTAATTCATTACATTTTTGAACAGTATTCAACTTACAAGTATTTATTTATTAATAGAGTTTATCTATTGATGAGCATAAAAGTTGTATTCAAATTTGCCTATTGTGAATTAAGCTGCTATTAGTTCCTTGAATATACTTGCACATATATATTTGCGAACACATATTCTTGGTAGATACACATCTAGGAAATGAAGGTGTATGCTGATCATTAATGCATATTGCTACAGAATTTTGCAAAGTGGTCATACAGTAAATATTGTCACTGGTATTGCTCGAGAGTTTTGTTACTTTATACATCCTTGGTATCACTTGGTATTTTCAACTGTAGTTAATTTAGTCAACGCATAGTAAGTGTCCATGACAGTTTAAGTCTGTTTTTCCTGAAGGTTACTAATATACACTACTTTTAATTGTCACATATTTTAATTTGAATTGAGAAATAAAAAATAATTTAGATTATTGTAAGAGTGACTATTGATCTTGTGTTTAATGACAAACACTGAATTTGAACAAGTCTGAGATGAATTCTTTCTTCTTATTTAAACCGAGTACAGAAAATGTAAAAAAAAAAAACAAGGTATTTCTCTTCTTCACTTTTTTGTCAATTATGTGACCTGTACACATAATAGCATTATTTTCTCTTATTTGTTAATATATGCTGTGATACCCAGTTATTACATTTACTTGGCAAAGTTGATCCATGTGCAGTGTATTATGATCATATTCGATACTCTTTCTCATCCCTTTTGATGATTCTTTTCTTCATTTTCAATAATTCTACCCTACCATTTTCTGGCAATACTCCTTTATTTTACTATTTGATTATAGTTTTGGTTTCTAACCAAGAGAAAATACGTGACAAATAACCGTCTGCATCTGGCTTGTTTCACTTTACATTATTGTCTCAAGACCCAAGTATTTTTATACAAATGACTCAATTTTATCTTTATTGCTGAACAATACTCTATCTTGTAAATATACCATATTTTCTTTATCCAATCACCACTTTTGGAGCATCTATGTGGCTTCCATCGCTTCTTTATTGTGAATTGCACTGCTGTGAACAAGAGTATGCATCTATCATCAGACTATGATTTTTAGTTTGGTATTGAAAATATAAATAAGATCCTTCACACTGAGATATATCTTCAGCTAATTTTTATGTTTTCATTTATTTATTACTTTTTGAGATGTTCCCATATATATATATATATATATATATATATATATATATAT